>CM055821.1:41644962-41740693 GCA_029582265.1 Zoroaster sp. YZ-2022
ATTTTTTTCAGGAGGGAGATGTCTCAGGGGGCCTCGGGGGAGGACCTCAAGCATGCATTGTGTCATAGATATTGTGCATTTGTGCATTTCCCATTGAAATAATTGTAATATATGTAAGTTGATTTGTATCTGAGAAGGGTATGATTAGGAAGGGATGCAGATAAACAATCACTCTACACTCACTAGGCTACTTATTTAATTTGTGCCACAAACTGGGAAGATTTTTTCGGAAAGACAAAAATTTTACAAATATATTGCTCTTTATTTCTACTGAAAAATTACCCTGCTTGTAACAACTAATTTTCCCTATCACATTTGCTCTTCTAAATATATTTTTATTTGACATCTGTTCACATATTTTGTTAAAAAGGGCGAGTTGTTTACACTGTCCAAAGTATTGTAACGAAACATGCTTTTTGGCTCACTTGGCTAGCTACATATTTAAATTGGCTGGTTCTCATGCGGCGGTCCATTGTACCGTAGCGCGTGAATTGTACTGGAGAATCTCTGCTAGTTACGAATTATTGCATCCAATAACCATTTCTAATTATCAACGATTAATCACCTATACGAACACCACATGTTAACTAGTAATTGAGTTCACCTAAATTGGGACCAGAACTATTTCCCTATTCACCTAAGTAGGACTACATAACACCTAAACAGGTTTCCAACTATATTTTATTAATCAACGTTTTGGAGTAATTAAAACAGTCACGTCAGATGAACAGTTGTCCGTCCTCACTTATTGAAGTCAGTCCCCCTACCCTGAGTTGTCAGGTGAGCTCAGTGCCAGGAAAGCGATCGAGTGAAACGATCCCAGTGCCGGGGCGTGCAGATTTCAAACGGAATCTGCCCCTCCGAAATTGTTCTTGATAGCCGCTCGTCAGGAAGGCCGAAGCCCTAAGGAGAACGCGCGCCCAGGAGTGCGCTTCACAGTAATGGTGTCAGAAGTGGGGATCGGCACCGGATTAATCACTGAAGGTACATCACAACAAAACCAACAACCACCTGTATAGCTGGGCAGACGACCCAACCTAGGTAGGCGTAATGGGACCAAAAAGCAGTTAGCGGAGAGCACAAAGCAGCACCGTTGGGGTGAGTCAACGGTCACGCATGGAGTAGCAAGGCGTCGGGTTTGGAGGCATTGACAGAACAACTTCGTGGGGAGTTATGTCATGCAGGAGCAACTAGACTCTCTACAGAAAAATAGGTCACAGTCCCCAGTCGTCAGGTTTGCCGGGACGGTGGAGATGTTAAGCCAATGACCGACAGGTATGGGAGACCTGGAAGGCGAGGTGATTTTGGGAGAACTTCAATGGCAGTTAATTTTGGCGATACAGAGCAGCACAAGCTTCATCGATTACACCTGTGCGGGTGCAGGCCGACACCCAAACCCAGGACCAAATATCCTACAGCATCGACTGTGTTGATGGCACAATGGCCACCAGTTGCATCTTTCACGTCGATTGATACATCCAACCGAGACATGCTGCATGGTGATGACTCATCAAGGGGCTGGTCATCGATAGAGAGGAATGACTCCTTGAAGAGAACTGAACAAACCAAGAAATCTTCGAGTGAGGACAGCTCGGGCCCAGATAGGCGAGGTTTGAGGGCTGAAGAGAAAAATAATGGTCGTATTGGTGCGACGTTACGACGACCTAATATCGTACCCGATAGGTACAATGGGAAGACTTCATGGAGAGACTTTTTGCAGCACTTTGAGGCGTGCAAGCTCGCAAATGAATGGACTGTTGGGAGTTAGCTAAAGTTTTTTTAACTGCCAGTTTACAAGGGACAGCAGTAAAGGTGTTAGAACACGTCTTGGTAGTGGAGAGGATGTCATATTCAGAGACAAAAGGCCAGTTGGAACAGAGGTTTGGCCAGGTCAGTTGTCGGAAACCATCTAATGGAGCTGCGTTGTGAACGACAAGGGCCGAAGGAGACGAGAACTTGGTCAGGCAATAAGGGAGTTGCCACTAGCCTATCCAGAAATTGCAGATAAGGGAAAGGATCGCCTTGCAAGGGATCATTTTTCCGATGCGATAGAGGACCAATCTATCCGTGACGGGATATTCCGTGCACAGCCAAGTACGCTTGATGAAGTGATAAGAGCAGCGATGGCGACTGAAAGTTTCTTAAAAGTGGAAGAACAACGGTCTGGTCGTCAGCCAAAGTTCGCCAGAATGATGGAAGGAGAAACAGATGATCCAGACCCCATGGAGAGGCTGGAAAAGATGGTGATGGAAAGCCAGCGACAGATGGCTAAGGCCATACAAGATGCTCAGATAGAGACCCGAGCCTGGGTGAAAAATCTAGTGAAGGGACAGACTGCAGATGAAGAGAGTCACCATTGGAAGGAGAAAATAAATGACGAACGTGGCACCTATCGTAGACACCGACCTATGGAAAAGTTGTGTTTTAGGTGTGAGGAGGAAAAGGACACTTAGCACGCAACTGCAGGCGACCTGCAGATACAAACGCAAGTCGGAAAACGGACTGCAGCTGACCTGAGGCCGGGGAAAGCTGGGAGAACAAGATGGCCAAGAGAGTATAACACACGGAAAACCACAGTAAGGAAGGTCTAAAACTGCCGTCAATGAAGGCAACAAGGGCATGTGTGTGCCTACAGTGATAAAGAGGGCAACATGCTAAGTTACTTATAGATACTGGTGCGACAGACACATTTCTTTCATCTACCTTGTATTTCAAGATTTCACCTGAGAAGGCCGCATCTTAAATCAGATGGAACACGTATCAGGAATGCTGATGGTACAGGGATAGTAACGTTGGGAAGCGCCTGGATGGAGCTGCAGGTGGGGAAAACTACTCATCCAGTGTACGCCACCTTTGGAAATATTCCATCCCTGGATGGCATCCTCGGTACGGATTTTCTGTTGCCAACGTGTGGGGCACTGGACTTCAAAACACTGGAGCTGACAGTGAATGGAGAAAAAGTGAAATGCAGCGATGGATTAGGGGCATCGCTTTGTGCGAGAATAGTTGTTGGACGAACAACCAGGGTGCCGCCTGGGCATGAAGCCATTGTGCCGGGACATGTCACAGAGAAGATAAAGATGAGTGGCACCGGAGTCATTGAGCCAGTCGACCGTAATGAGATTGCCGATAAGGGAATGCTTGTGGCACGAACGGTAGTGACTGCTGACCAGAGTGTTTTGCCAATTCGTGTGTTCAACCCTGGCAGGAGGGAGTGTGTAGTCCGCAGAGGGACTATGGCTGGTTACCTTACACCTATAGCTGAGGAGGAGATTGAAGCAACGCAAGGCGTACAAGGTCATGGGGCTGACTCCCTAGATGTGCCCGACCATCTAGCTGACCTCTTTAACAGGTGTAAGAAGGAAGTTGAACCGAAGCATCACAGTGACATTGCAAGATTGTTACGAAATTACCAAGACATTTTTTCTAAAGGCGACTGGGACATAGGTCGCACTGACAGAGTGAAGCATCACATCAATACAGGTGATGCAGCGCCTGTGAAGCAGAGACCAAGACGATATTCACCCATGGAACAGGAAGAGATAGCACGACAGGTCCAGGATCTACTTAGTAATGGGAGGATAGAGCCTCCGACAGCCCTCATGGCGTCGAATGTAGTTCTTGTAAACAAGAAAGATGGAACTAAGAGGTTCTGTGTAGACTATCGTCGCTTGAACTCGCTGACTGTGAAGGATGCGTATCCGATACCGCGCATCGATGATACACTGGACACCTTAACAGGGGCGAAGTGGTTTTCTACCTTGGATCTAGCTGCGGGGTATTGGCAGGTGGAGCTTGACGAGGACGCAAAGAAGAAATCAGCATTCGTCGTCCGCGGAGGTCTGTACTGTTGGCGAGTCATGCCATTCGGCCTCTGTAACGCCCCCTCGACATTCGAAAGGCTCATGGAACGAGTGCTAGCGGGCCTACAATGGGATATGCTGTTAGTGTATCTGGATGACGTGATCATATTTGCAAAGACAGTACAGGAAGAGCTGGGTCGCCTGGAGGTGGTATTCCAGCGCCTACGAGGGGCAGGTTTGAAGTTAAAGCCCAAGAAGTGTGAACTATTCAAGCAACAGGTGCTATACTCGGGCATATCGTGTCAAACAAAGGTGTTGCGACGGATCCAGAAAGATAAAGGTGGTACGTGAATGGCCAACACCTACGACGGTGACAGAAGTGCAAAGTTTAGGACAGCGTCGTACTATAGGCGTTTTGTTAAAGGATTCGCTGACATAGCCAGGCCATTGCATCGCTTGGACAGAGAAGGGGAGACAGTTTGAATGGGATGATCAATGTGAGACTGCATTCCCAAAGGCTGAAGGGACTGCTACAAGAAGCACCTATACTGGCTTATCCTAACCCTGCGGAGGAGTACATACTGGACACGGATGCTAGTAACCTTGGAATAGGCGCTGTCTTATCTCAGATGGTTAACGGACAGAGAAGGGTTATCGCCTACGGTAGCAGAGTCCTCAGTAAGCCGGAGAAAAACTATTGCGTGACACGTAGGGAACTACTGGCCATAGTGGTGTTCTTAAAGCGGTATAGACCCTACATATATGGAAGAAAGATTACCATTAGGACCGACCACGGGGCTCTCAGGTGGCTTCTCAACTTTCGTGATCCACAAGGACAAATTGCCCGTTGGTTGCAAGTAGTGAGTGAGTAGTGATTTTACCATAGTACATCGGGCAGGCAGGTCACATGGCAATGCGGATGGCCTTTCGCGTCGACCATGCGCCCAGTGTGGACGAGAGGAAGAAGAAATAATACAGAGCACCTGTGCAGGTGATGAACGTAGTGACATAGAGCAACCAGACATCAAGAGGGAACCTACAGCAAGGATTGTGACAATAAGACCAACAGTTACGCGTGAGGTGTGGACTAAATCACAAGAGGATGATCAAACTCTTGGATGGATCGTTAAGGCGAAACGAGGTTCCAATGTGAGGCCAGACTGGTCAGAGATTACATCTGATTCTCCTACGGTGAAGGCGTACTGGTTGTTGTGGGAACAAATAGAGATTAAAGACGGACTCCTATGCAGGAGGTGGGAATCTGATGACGGACGGCTAGTAAGGCATCGGGTTATAGTGCCGAAACCGCACCGCGAAGAGGTGGTGAACGAACTTCATGGTGGAAAGACAGAAGGACATCTGGGTCAGAAGAAAACATTGGCAAAGGTACGGCAGAGATTTTATTGGGCCGGGATGAGTGCAGATGTTAGGTCCTTCGTCAGACAATGCGACATATGCGCCTCAAAGAAGTCACCGACAAAGACAAGAAAGGCTCCGCTGCAGCAGTATGCTGTAGGCGCACCTATGCAGCGTGTAGCATTAGATATACTTGGACCCCTCCCAGAGACGGAGCGAGGCAACAGGTATATTTTAGTTGTCGGTGATTACTTTAGTAAGTGGGTCGAGGCGTACCCAGTACCCGATGAGAAGGCAGAGACGGTGGCTCAGAAGTTGGTTACAGAGTTCGTGTGTAGATTTGGAGTACCTATTGAATTGCACTCGGACCAGGGGAGGAATTTCGAGTCTCGGGTCTTTGTGGAGATGTGTGAAATCCTTGGAATCAAAAAGACACGGACGACACCGTACAATCCTAAATCAGACGGGATGATCGAGCGTTTTAACAGGACATTGATTGGCATGATATCCGTGATGATAGAGCCCCATAAAAAGCAGCGTGATTGGGATGAGAAGGTGGCATTCGCGACGTTCGCCTACCGTGCATCACCACATGAATCTACGGGGGAAACACCTAATTTGTTAATGCTAGGGCGAGAGGTTTTCGTACCGTTGGACTTGACAGCTCCAGTTGTATCGGAAGTGGAGGAAATGAATGTTACCTGTGATTTTGCTTACCGGCTGAGAGAAGGGATGCAGTTGGCACATGAACGGGCCAGGGAGCACCTAAAACACACTGCTAGGCGGCAGAAGAGGTACTATGATCGAAAGACCTGTACAACGTCGCTCGATGAAGGACAGTTTGTTTGGCTATATAATCCTAGCAAAAAGAAGGGCCTATCACCTAAATTACAACGTCGATGGGAAGGACCCTATCTAATAATCAAAAGACTGTCTGACGTCACCTACAGGATACAGAGGAAACAAAAGGGCAAGTAGAAAGTTGTTCATTTTGATCGGCTAAAGCCCTACACAGGAATACCACTCGAAACATGGGATTCAAGTGGGCCACCTGATGAAGTGCCTTGTCAAGCACAGATACAACAGGCTGATACAGAAAGAGAAGTAGAAGACAGGGAAAATGTTGATGTATTAATGCAGACACCAAGCGAGTGTGTAGAAAAGGAGGACAGTGAGAGACAGGAGGGTTTGCAGGCGACGGAAGAATCAGAACAAGATGCGTCAGTGCAAGATGGGGGAATAATGCTTGGCACCCCAGATATAGTACAACTTACGGTAGGACGAAGGAATCCGCCAGACAGCGTCGTAGGCCACAACGCTTTTTGTAACAAACAAGAACAATACTGGGCAGCAATGGGGGAGATATCTTCACAGGGCACGGATGTCTGATGAGTGTGTGAATGAGTTTGAGTTCCTGAAACCCCATAATCTTTGTATAAAGAAGCATTTGTGAGGACTAACCAGAAGTTTATTTCTGTTGTTTTATCAACAGAAACGCTGTAATCATGGGCAGAGATTCCCCGGTGAAGAGGACACCACGAGACCTCCAGGAAGCAGACATAGTGGAGTGTCCAAAGTGTGGTGATGTGTTCCTGCACAAAAGAAGTCTGGAGAGACACCTTAGAGTGGAACATGGCTCAAGTGTTTTATTGGTGTGGACGTTGTGAACACAAGAACAACCGAAGAGACAATCTACGTGCGCACTACCGTGACTGCCACTCTTCCCACCTAGACGAAGTGAGTGAAATTAGTGCAGAGACCTATGAGAACAGAAGGCGCGGTAAGCACACTGGAGGTGAAGGAAAATCCACACATACGGCTAAGAAAGAAGAGAAATTAAGGCACAATGAAGGGAAATCGGGAGGCAGACGAGGTGAGAAAACACGCTCTGCTGGGCGGAGTGATGTGAAGTCTGCTGAAGGTGCCACCAAACGTAACCGAGAAAAGAGTGACGAGGACAAGACGCCAAAGAAGCGACCTAAACAGGTGAAGGCGCCAGCAACTGTGTCCAGAGCACCTGAAGAAGTGAAGGCGCCAGCAACTGTGTCCAGAGCACCTAAAGAGGTGAAGGCACAAGCAACTGTTTCAAGAGCACCTGAGGAGGTAGAGGCGCAGATCAGCACAAGCTGCAGTGTTCGAGGCAAGGGAAATCCCGAACAGGAACCTGCTGGGTCAAGTTTAGAAGCAATGAAAGCTGAAGGCAACAAAACCCCTGAGGAAATGAATATAGAGCTGGAATTAGCGACCGTATTTGGCAACAGCGAGACCGAAGAAGTGCCTGAGATAGCACTGTCGGCGATACCTACGATGTGGGAGCAAGACGAAAACAGTGGAGAGCCACCTAAGTTGTCAGGAGGAAAGCCTCTCAGCATGATCAGGTTGTTTCGGGATCTCCATGAAAGAGAAGATAGGCATAGGGAGGAAGCTGCAGGAGAAGAAGAAAACGAGACCCTGCCAACCTTTTCTACACCTTTTCTAGCGCACCGAACTCAAGTTCTGGTGTTGCCAGCAGCAGGGTGTGGGTTCGAGCCCCGGTCGTGACACTTGTGTCCTTGAGCAAGGTACTTAACCATAATTGCTTCGTCCTTCGGATGGGACGTAAAGCCGTAGGTCCCGTGTGTTGTATAATGCACGTAAAGTGGATTGTCGTGCGGTCTAGCGCACTGAACTCAAGTTCTGGTGTTGCCAGCAGCAGAGTGTGGGTTCGAGCCCCGGCCGTGACACCTGTGTCCTTGAGCAAGACACTTAACCATAATTGCTTCTCTCCACCCAGGGGTTAAATGGGTACCTGTGAAGGCAGAGATGGTTTGCTCTATATGCGCTAGAAATGGCAGCAATTGAGCTGTATACTCCCCAGGGAGCTGAGATGGTTTCAGGAATGATTTATGAGCCTTATGAGCCTTATGAGCAGGGATAATAATATAATGCGCCTTGAGCGCCACTTAGTTGGTGGATACGTGCGCTATATAAATCTATACATTATTATTATTATTATTATTAGACAAGCTGCTACCAGGACAGGTAGTTAGGTGGAGGGAGACAAAGACGACTTACCTTCACAAAACTGAGGACAAGATTATTAAGGGAGAAACCGTACGGGAGTACGACGTGGTATACTTGAGACCTTGCACAAAGCCAGTGCCAAAGAACGTACCTCAAGAGGAGAATCATCGCCTGTGTAGATTGGTGAGAATCGACGGAGAGCAGGCTGGTGCACCGTATGCAGACCATAATCTCGTTGAAGCCATGATTGGCAATGTTCAGCGTGTAACGGAGACTGAAACACGAGAGGTGTACAGCGGAGACCGGAAAGTGACAAAGGATAAGACCAAGCGCATCTTCGACGTCAATTTCACGGCTGGTGTTGTCAAGCATGTGTATTAGCTGTGGCTAGACGAGTTTTAGATCGTTCATGTGGATCGCAGTGATCTTTATTTTTAAGTGTTGAAGTGTTTTCTTCAAGAACTTAGTACCGTTTCTCTATGGACGTTTTGTGCACCTGTAGGGTTCCTTTAAGGCAATCGAGTGTAATTTTCTATATCTTGATGATGTCTTGAAAGTTTTAAAGTTTAACTTGTTATGCCAAAGTGTTCTATTTTGTAAGAGATAAAGCAATATTCTGACTGTATAAAGACCTACACAGGTCACATTTAATTACTGTATAAAATTTAGGGGGCGCCTATTAGGACACAGCACCTTAAGGATTAAGGATTAGAATTATCCAATGTTTCTTTTGTTTTGTTAAGTTTTAGGTCAAAGGGACTGACCAAACTTGAGGCGCGGCTGTGTAACGAAACATGCTTTTGGCGCGCTTGGCTGGCCATATTTAGAGTGGCTGGTTCTCGTACGGCGGTCCATTGTACCGTGCGCGTGGTGTACTGGCTGGTACCCCCAGCCAGTGCGTGTGCACGAGCACATGGGATATAAATGCGTGGCCCATGTGTTCGCCCTCTTTCTGCTTGAAGCTGGCGTCGAGTGAAGGTCGCGCTTTCTGCTTGTTGCCAGCTTTCTGCTTAAGTTCGGAGTGTGTCAGTAATTGTACATAAACAGTAGGCACGGGAGTTTGGATTGGGAGGACAGCTAGAAGAGGCCACTGGGTGAGTGTGCGTCGCCGAGAATCTCTATTAGTTACGAATTATTGCATCCAATAACCATTTCTAATTATCAACGTTAATCCACCTATAGAACTGTAATTAACTAGTAATTGATTCACCTAATTAGGACCAGAACTTCAACCACCTATTCACCTAAGTAGGACATAACACCTAAACAGGTTTCCAACTATATTTATTAATCAACGTTTTGGAGTAATTAAAACAGTTGTCCGTCCCCACTTATTGAAGTCAGTCCCCTACCCTTGAGTTGTTGTGTGAGCGTGAGAGCGCGATCGAGTGTGAGCGATCCCAGGTGCCGGGGGTAGATTTCCCCCAAACGGAACTGCCCCTCCGGTGTTCTTGATAGCCGCTCGTCAGGAAGGCCGAAGCCCTAAGGAGAACGCGCGGGGAGTGCGCTACAGTATGTTCACGTAACTAACGTTACTCGTTAGTTAAACAGGCACAATGCAATGACGAATGGCCAGCCAACCGATGCTTAAAAAATGGCTTTTCTTGTATAAAAACACGAAGATAAATACAGGAAATTCTCTTAAAAACTAACTTCAAGATACTTTCCCTTTACGACTGTGTTGGCGATCCATTCTTTCACGAAATCGAGTCTAAAAAATGACGTCTGGGCCATGGGCACCACACACGCAAACAGCGTCGATATCGATTGTACATGTAGCTACATTGTAACCAAAGATAGTGTAGCGCCTCATATTGCGCCTTGCGGCGCTATACGATATTTGATTCTTTCATGCAACGTAACTGAAACGTTTTAAAATTGAATTAAAAAACTTTGATTTAGCGTAATTCGACACCTGATGAAATAATCATGACGTCACAGCGAACGGTTTCGTCAGCTTGTTATGTTTTGTTTATGTGTTAAGTTTGAAGACTGTATGTGCTTAGCAAGGATGCCTTTGTTGCCGGACAAGCGCCACTGAGAAGAAGGAGAAGTAAAAAATAAAAAAAACAGTACAAAAACAATAGGTGTTCGCGCTGCGCGCTCGAACACCTAAAAACAGTACAAAAACAATAGGTGTTCGCGCTGCGCACTCGAACACCTAAAAAACCGTATAAAAACAATAGGTGTTTCGGGCACATACCCGAACACCTTAAAAAAAACGAACAAAAACAAGAGGTGTTTCGGGCACATACCCGAACACCTAAAAACAGTACAAAAACAATAGGTGTTCGCGCTGCGCGCTCGAACACCTAACTAGAGCTTAAGTGTTTGTTTGAACAAACACACCGTGTTCGAGTCAACTTCCGCTTTAATCAAATTATCAACGATGATGTAAATATTATATTGTGCAAGGGTTTATCATCTTTTATAATAACAATATCAATTTCATATTCAAAAGACATATCAATTTTGCGTTAGAATGTGTTGAATTTGAACTTCCTGTTTGGACAGGAAGTAAAGGTCACATTAGGTGGTTTGAAGGTCATATATGACCTCATGATTATGAAAAAATAACAAATTTGTCAACTTATACATCAAATTGAAGCTATGAGATATGACCTTTTAAAATTTGTAAAAATCGTTACTTCGTGTGCCACTAATTGGACCCTTGGCAAGCATTTATGGTAACTCATTTCACAAGAATTACAAGCTATTAATGTAAGGAATTCAATTGTGTGTTTTTTTTCTTATAGGTCATGTAGTTCTTGAGATATTGGCTGTTGAACTTGGAAAAGTTGTGAGATTTAAGCAATAAATTAGCAATTAACAAGTGTGACTTGGAACACAATGTTTTTTATTTTAAATATTGACACTAGCCCAACACATGCTTTTCAAAAACCATGCTAGATGATAAATTAACGTTACAAATCACTCATATGAAAATAGTTTGCCAGGGTTGTAGGTAGCCAGATCAACCTATTCAGCGTTATTATGGGCATAACGTCACAAAGTTGATTTAGGGTAGAAGGGGACTACATGTATAGTAACTGGATTAAACTTGGCTGCAAATTCAAAGAGCAGGAAGTGTGGGTTAAATTGTTTGGGGGAGTTGGGGGTTACTGAAGACACTGAAGCATGGAAGACCATATAAATATTTCCCCTCTCCTTTCCTTCAGCTAATTAGCCTTTTATTAGAAAACAAGCTTATAACTACTACATGATAAAGTTGGAAGAAAGCTTGCATCCGTGCTTTCCATCTTCCACTGCACCGCGCAGAAGAGTTGTCAAAAAGTAAATAATTCCCAATTCAAACAAAATTAAATGTAATTATATCCACTGGATCAAATCTGATAATTGGGTTGCCCTTTTCACTTTGTTTATGGAAAAACCTTTAAATTTTTGATTTAAATGAAGCCAACATTGGTATTTATCTCTTGGTATTAAGTCTTGTACAAAAATAAATTTAATCTTTATTTATAATATACTTCACTTTCACTGTTTCAGGTTAAGTTTATAAATATAATGATAAATTGACAATGATAGTGACACTGTAATCAAGCATCTCCTTATTGTGACATGCTTATAAACTGTCTTTGTTTTCACCTATACTGCAAATAATTAAAAAATAATTTATAAAATTTGAAAACAAATTCTACATTGATTTTTGCATTTTCAAGGTTGTACACATGATTGGCAAAATGTCTGTAGCTGCATCCATACTACAGAATTACAACCTAAAGATCAGATGCCATTTTGTACATAAATTGTTAGACATTGAAATAATCAAAGAGTTATATGGGTGCTTGTAAATTGCTAATAAAGCAATGAAATACATATTTATTTTAACTGTCTGTTTGGTTTCATGGTTTCATGACTTGACTTTTGTGGTTACACACTTCCCTCCCCCACAATCAATTCAAACCACTTTGTTGACCTGTTTAACCTACTTGTAACTAATCTAGAAATGAGTGTACATGGTCTTACACATGTAACAAGTGAAATGACTTCAGTGTAAATGAACCCAACCATGATCCTTTGTTGACAAGAAAACATAATCAATCTGCATTTATAATAAATGTACGCTCTGTATGTACGATTTAGTGACAGTTCAGAATGAGTGACATTCAGGGGTTGTCATTGGAATCGGTAATTTTGGAATAAAATGTCCGCCCCCCCCCCCCTCCCTCAAGTTCTTGGTGATGGCATGTACTGCCACTGGTGATGAACCAACACATTTTGTTTTGTTTATAAAATTCTTTGGTCTATCATTGCAGCACTATAGAATCCAAGAACTAGGGAAGGGGAGGGGCAAACAAGCAATACAAGTATAAGGGGCCCAAATTACCAATTCCATTGACTGACGACTGGTGCTTCATTATGTCGAAAATCACACCCAGCATCAATTATGCATAGCTGAAGTTGCAAGATGTTTCTGTCCTTTCTAAAAAAGATTTAAGATTGAAAATAGGAGTAAGGGCTTAGATTTAAATAAATGTTTAACTGACATGGATTGGAAAGGTGGTTATCAGATACACCTCTTCTCTTGGACTGAAATGCCAGTACTGCTATAGCAAAAAATAATAACAAATTATACTAAACCTTAATTTTTTGTAATAAACAACCATTAAAACTAAATGAAATGTTCGTCATTGGTATGAAGACCCCTTCTCAAACGATCTGTTAACATAAGACGTTAAACCATACCATCGTGTAGCCTAGAAACTGAAGATTGTTGATGACTTAAACAGTTACGATACTGCATTTGGATGTCGTGTCAACGCCGTGTCGGGGTACTGTAGGCTGGAACTCAGTCTGAGCCATGATACATCGGAGTCAACATGCTGTAAAAAATAATAGTTAAGTTTTATAAGTACATGGAATAAAGTATTTGAAATTTCTGAGAAGTTCTAATTTATGTGAATGAGGAAAATAATGTCACAGTGAACATGCTGTAAAAAATAATAGGAAGGTTTTATAAGTACATGGACGAAGAATAAAGTATTTGAAAATTCAGAGAAGTTCTAATTGATGTGAATGGGGAAAATAGTGTATAATTTTGGAGTAGCTGGACCATTGAAATTGAAAAGGGCATTGGTTTGTTTTCAAAATTACACACAATTATTCTTGACAATGTGTAATATTAAAGAAATGTTCTCACACGAAACTCACATCAAAAGAGAAAGGTATTTAAGGAAATTGCCGAGTGTCATATACTCATATAGTTTCATGTGATTGTGAGAGATGTCTGAGACCAGTGAGAGAGGCCTGACAGGGAGCAGGACCTACAAGTACATGTATTGTGTCATGAAAATTGTGCATTTTTCCTGTGAAATAATTGTCTATGTATCTGAGAAGGGTAAAAAATTAAGGAAAAGTGCAGTACTACACTAGGCTACTTATTTAATTTGTGCACAAACTGAAGATTTTTGGAGAAAACAAAAATTACAAAATATGGCATAACATTTCTACTGAAAAATTGCCATAACCTTAACAACTGAATTTTCCTATCCTTATTTATATTCTAAATACATTTTGGTGACATCTGTTCATATTTTGTTAGAAAAGTGGCGAGTTGTAATAATAATAATAATAATAATATTAATAATAATATTAATATTAATATTAATATTAATATTAATATTAATATTAATATTAATATTAATATTAATATTAATAATAATAATAATAATAATAATAATAATAATAATAATAATAATAATAATAATAATAATAATAATAATAATAATAATAATAATAATATTAATAATATTAATATTAATAATTAATAATTAATAATTAATAATTAATAATTAATAATTAATAATTAATAATTAATAATTAATAATAATAATAATAATAATAATAATAATAATAATAATAATAATAATAATAATAATAATAATAATAATAATAATAATAATAATAATAATAATAGCGTTCGAAGGCGCAAGACGTGTGTCAACTTTGCTCCTGCAAAATCACCTTTTCAGCGTCTTAACAACAGCTTTTTATATATCGGTGAGTAATAGGTTTTACCACCAAAGAAGAGGAATCTTTAAACCGAGTTTTGTAGTTAAATTATTGTCCTGACTGAAGACCTTTGAGGAATAGTATTTTCGTCAGGCTGGCAACAGCCCGACGACGCCATCTTAAGGTGTCGCCATGTTTTCTAACACCATGAAGAGACCAAACACCGTGAGATTCACAATCAAGCACAATAGACCATCAGCCAAACAAGTGTATGACGCCGCCACTAAGGATTTGAATACGGACAATGCAGTCAAATGCATCGCTGAACTGGACAACAACTGGTACAATGTTACATTCAGTGGCGAACATTACTGTGAATTGATCGCAACAAAAGGACTTCATTTGAATGGAATGTTAATAGAATGCGAAAGAATTGAATTGGTCAACTCAGTTGTAGTGTACGTGAAGGCTCCATACGAGATGAGTGACAACATAGTCATGAATGCCTTAATGCAGTATGGCACAGTGGTCAATATCCGAAGGCAGTATCACTATTTCGACAACAACATAGAAAATGGAGTCCGGAGCTTGCTTCTCAAACACATCAAGAAACCAATCCCGAGCTTTATCAGGGTTGGAAGTTTCAACTTACCGGTACGACATCGGGGACAAGAAAGAACATGCAAAATCTGCCAACAACCAGGGCACATGGCAAGAGACTGTAACCGGCGGGGTCGTTGCTTTATCTGTGGCTCTCGAGATCACCGATCAGACTCCCATGACAAACTGGAGCATCTGAAGAACATGCCCCCGGTAGACAAAGTGTTAGAACATACAAGAGACAGTGACGACGAAAGGGAAAGACAGTTTGAAGAAAACAGCGCTGAAGAAGGGGAAATGGAAGAGGATAGGGAGGAAGAGAAGGAGGAGGAGGAGGAAGAGGAAGAGGAAGAGGAAGAGGAAGGAGACGAGGAAGGAGACGAGGAAGGAGAAGAGGAAGGAGAAGAGGAAGGAGAAGAGGAAGGAGAAGAGGAAGGAGAAGAGGAAGGAGAAGATGGAGAAGATTTTGACAACAAATCAACAACCCTCGAGGAAGAATGGGAAGAAACAGAAATTATCATCACAGAGATTAAAAATCGAACGGAAGAAACTACGCCAACCCCACAAGCGAAAGAAGCCAAAAACGAAAACGCAGAAAGGAAGGACAAAGGCATCACGGAAGAAAGAACAAAAGAGTCAAATAAAACCCAAAACACCCAAAAAGACAAGGCAACGAGAAACGCGATTCCCGCAAAAAAGAAGGAGAACGGTTTCTGGGATGAGGCAGTGGCCAAAGACCTGAAAGAGAAGAAGCGGCAGAGAGAAACCAACAACAAAAAAACAGTCCTCAAACAAAAACGAGCAGAGAATTCGAATACCGACAAGGCCAGCCAAAAATCAGCCGACGATCAACGAGACAACACGCAAGAAACTGAACAAGAACTTAATACCCAAAGCAAAGGTCAAGCTCTACCAGACATGATGGCTAGAAAAATGCTCAAGAAGAAGACTGGATGGGCTGAAGCTGTTAAAAAGAATTTGTCAGAAGACAGGCAAACAACAGAGACAATGACAAACAGCGAAGAAACGGAAGATATGGAACAAGAGACCCAGATTCGAGGAGAACATGTATATGAACAACCCCCAAGTCAAGAAGAACTGGTGCCATATGTCAGACAAGGAGTCCAACGATTCAGGAAGAAACGCGGTGGTGGAGCAATCGCGCAATACAGAAAAGGACCATATCAGATTGGCCCAACACGTCAAGATACGAAAGATAAAGCAAAACAGAAGTAGAATTCAGGACTTCAACACTATTAATGGTGAGGTGTCTTTTTTATTATAAACCGATGTTTAGATTTGTCATTCTTTTTCAAATGGTATACACAATAGCTACACTAAATGTTAATGGACTCAGGAACCCACAAAAGAGGGACATTGTTTTTGAATACCTTTAAGAAAAAAGCGGCCATTGTTTTTCTCCAAGAGACTCATAGTATGGTTAAGGATGAAGCGAAGTGGCGCAAGCAGTGGTGTGGGCAGATCGCTTTCAGCCATGGAAAAAACAACAGTTGTGGGGTTGCTATTCTCACTTCTGAGAAGAGTGGTCTAAATCTCACTAATATTACACATGATTCTAATGGCAGATGGGTCAAAGGCGACATAGGAATGGGTGGAGAGGTGATTAGTATCATATCTATGTATGCGCCAAATAACGCTACGTTACGCAAACGTTTCTTTGTGGAATTTGGCAAGTCTTTTTAAAACATTATTACTGACTGTAACTATATTGTTTCTGGTGACCTGAACTGTGATATCAATGCTAATGGAATTTATGATCAAAGCAAAACCTCCCTTTTAAATTTTATTCAGGAAAATAACCTCAGTGACACGTGGGCCGCATTACGAAATGAGCCCGGTTTACATTTTATCACAAAGGGATCAAGAAACCTAGTAGAATCGATTATATTCTCACGTCCAAAACGCTAAGAACTAATTTAAAAGAAATTAGCATTGATTCATCTGGGCTTTCAGATCACAGTACTCTTATACTCAGGTTAGAAAATCAAACTGTTCCTACCGGTAAAGGAAGATGGTATTGTAACAATGAAATACTTAAAGACAGCCAATGTAATTTGAGGTTAGAGTTGTTCTGGAATTTTTGGAAAACCCAGAAAGGTTTTTACGAATGCCCGCTTATTTGGTGGGATTTGGGTAAAAACAGGTTGAAAGAAATTCTTAAAGAGTATGATGGAGAAAAACGATATAAAGAAAGAAAAGAGGAAGACACCTTAAAAAAAGAATACCAAAACCTTATTAGCAATAATTCCGAAGATATTTCATTTAAAATTAGAGATATAGAACAAAAAATTAAACTTTATGAGACTGCTAACTGGGAAAGAGCCAAACTCAGGGTCCACGTTAAACATAAGTGTGATATGGAGAAACCCAGCAAATACTTTCTTTCTACTGAAAAACAGCAAAAAAACAACAACCTTATAGGGGAATTGAAAAACACAAAAGATCATATAATTAATAAACCCTCAGAAATGGTGGATGCTGTTAGATTTTTTTATAAAGACTTATTTTCTACCCAAAAAATTAATAATTTTTATCTGCAGAAAATTCTAAATTTGGTCTCAAAATATGAATTTGAAGAAGAATCTGTCCAAAACATGGAGAAAACAATCACTGAAGAAGAACTTTACTTGGCGCTTAAAGATATGGCAAAAAATAAAGCGCCGGGATTAGATGGCCTTACGGTCGAATTTTACTTAAATATTTGGCATCTTATTAAGAGTGAATTTCTTGATTTGGTTAATTACTGTTACGAAAAAGGAAAGTTACCAGACTCTATGAACAGAGCATTAATTAGGTTAATTTATAAAAACAAAGGGGAAAGAAGCGAACTTAAGAATTGGAGACCGATCAGTCTCCTCAACGTTGACTACAAGATTATTTCAAAACTTATTACTAAACGCCTCAGAATCATCTTGCCTGAATTAATTGCTGAAGATCAAACTTGCGGGGTTCAAGGTAGAGATATTCAAGATAATTTAATGGTTCTTAGAGATGTTATCGATTATGTGAATTTTTATAACAAGGAAGCTGCTATTATAAGCGTTGATCAAGAAAAGCTTTTGATCGTATCGAGTGGAAATATATGTTCGCCATGATGGAAAAATGGGAATACCCTGTGTTTTGAGGCGGTGGATTGAAATATTTTACAAAAATCCAACGGTTACTATTAACGTAAATAATTTTTCACCGAGCCTTTCCAAGCAACAAGAGGCATAAGACAGGGGTGCCCACTATCCCCTCTTTTATATGCCATATGTGTAGAAGGTTTAGCCAATCTTATCCGAGGTAAAAATGGAGTTAAAGGAGTTGGTCTACCAGGCCAAAAAGTTAAATATCAAATTGTTCAGCATGCTCATGATACCAGTATTTTTATTACCGATAACAGTGAGTTTATTTCATTACAAAATATTTTTCATACCTACGGCGAAGGGTCGGGTTCTAAAATAAATGAGCAAAAAACCCAAGGCTTGTGGCTCGGTGCGTGGAAAAATAGGAAAGATAATCCGGGCAATTTCAATTGGAACAACCAAAAGATTAAGATCCTTGGTATTTATTTCGGAAATGGTATTAAACCTGAAGACATATGGCTGGAAAGAGTCAACAAAATAAAAAATGTCCTTAATAGATGGAAAGAAAGGTCACTGACTATGAAAGGGAAAGCGGTGGTTGTTAACAGTCTTATTGGTAGTAGTTTAGCTTATTATGGTTCAGTTATTCCTTGTTCGCAGTACTTGAAAGAAGAAATAGATAGAAGTATTTTCAATTTCTATTGGTCCTCCAAACCTGATAAAATTAAAAGAGATACTATCAGAGGACCACCAGAATTAGGTGGAACCGGTCTAATTAACATAACTTGTAAATTAGATGCTTTGTTGTTAAAATGGCTTCAGAAATACTGTACCAGACACGGAAAATGGAAGTATCTCTTTGACTTTTGGATCAAGCAAACAAACACTGACCAAACACCTGGGTGGTTTGTTTTTAACAACCTCAAGTTAATTGGACCTAAATTACCCGTTTTTTATAGAGACCTTGTGAAAGCTTTTCAAAAAGCAAAGGGTGTTATAAAACTAAATGTGACTTGTATTAATGAAGCTCTCCAAATACCTTTGTGGAACAATACAATTATAACTAATACGGAAAAAAAACTTGATACAAAAATATTAAAACCTCATGCAATGTTATTGCTGGAACATGTTGCCAACAAAGGCAGACTTATATCTCCCCAAGAACTGGCTAAGAAATGTAACATAAAGCCAATTAATGCAGTTTTTTATATCTCCAAATAGGCGATGAGACAGTTCATGTTGCGAATATTACCGTTAAAAGTATATATAAAAGTATGGTTAGGGAAATGTTCATACTGCCTGTAGTTGAAAAGATATGGCCAGTTAAACTAAACATTAGCCCACAAGCAATTTTTGACTGGAAAGAGATTTGGCAAAAAGCTAACGATCAAAGTATTGATTTTGATGATAGAGATCTCTGGTATCGTTTACGCCACCGTATCCTCCCAACTAATGATGTTTTACAGAAAATGAAAAAAATTGTTTCCAAAGACAATCAATGTGGGTTATGTAAACAAGAGAAAGAAACTATAGAACATGTATTTATATATTGTAAAAATACGTGGACATCCTGGATATTTTTAGAATATGTCCTTCGTAAATATAAGGGTAACAAACATTTTTATCTCAACGATAGCAATAGGATATTGGGATACGGAAAACAAATTGACACTTTTTGCTTAATCTTGATCGCCAAACTTCACAAAACTATCTGGACCTCCAGATGTCTCAATTTAGGTGAAATGAATCCATTGTCGCATCAGATTTTATTGAGAAAGTTCCAACACAACCTGAAAAGAACCATCCTTTTGGAAAAACAGAGACTTACCATAGATAGTTTTGTTAACTTTTATGCAAAAAATCAAGCTTTGTGTCAAGTAAAGGAGAAAAAGTATTATTTACCTTTTAGTTTTTATCTGTAATTTTACTTGTATAAACATTTGTTAAAGTCTGTATTTTTGTTCTACTCCGTTATTTAGCGCATTCACTGAATTGTAATATATTATTGTAATACTGTGGAATGTGTGGTTGTATGAAATAAAAGGAGACGTATATCTCCACTACAAAAAATAAATAAATAAAAAAAAAAAATAATAATAATAATAATAATAATAATAATAATAATAATAATAATAATAATAATAATAATAATAATAATAATAATAATAATAATAATAATAATAATAATAATAATAATAATAATAATAATAATAATAATAATAATAATAATAATAATAATAATAATAATAATAATAATAATAATAATAATAATAATAATAATAATAATAATAATAATAATAATAATAATAATAATAATAATAATAATAATAATAATAATAATAATAATAATAATAATAATAATAATAATAATAATAATAATAATAATAATAATAATAATAATAATAATAATAATAATAATAATAATAATAATAATAATAATAATAATAATAATAATAATAATAATAATAATAATAATAATAATAATAATAATAATAATAATAATAATAATAATAATAATAATAATAATAATAATAATAATAATAATAATAATAATAATAATAATAATAATAATAATAATAATAATAATAATAATAATAATAATAATAATAATAATAATAATAATAATAATAATAATAATAATAATAATAATAATAATAATAATAATAATAATAATAATAATAATAATAATAATAATAATAATAATAATAATAATAATAATAATAATAATAATAATAATAATAATAATAATAATAATAATAATAATAATAATAATAATAATAATAATAATAATAATAATAATAATAATAATAATAATACTAATAATAATAATAGCGTTCGACGGCGCAAGACGTGTTATACTCTCGCTCCCGTTCTTACTTGCTTTTCCTTTTTCGTACATCGGTGGGCAAACTAAAGTCCAGCATCTCTTCTTTGGTGATTTGTAGCATCACAAGGCCTTTTTCTGGAGTGTAGTTCATCATTTTAAGGCCCTTTTGGCCTTCGATTCCAAAAACACAACAAGATAGAAGGGCGACGCCATATTGGACTATGGCTCAACGCGGGGTACTCAATAGACCCAACACAGTAAGATTCTGCATCCGGCAATTAGAAAAAGCCGTCACGCCTGAAGAGGTTTACAACGCTGTTGAATACGAACTGGAGGCAGTGGACACAATAAAGTGCATAGCAGAGATCGGGAACAAGTGGTACAACGTCACCTTTGACAATGGAACAGATTGTCAAACAATAGCAGCCCGAGGGATACTACTGCAAAAGACCCTGATACAATGCGAAAGAACCAACGTTTCTAACTCCGTAGTTGTATACGTCAAGTGCCCCTATGAGATGTCAGATCAGGTCGTGACGAACACCCTCTCCGTCTACGGAACAGTAGCCAACATTAGAAGGCAATTCCATGATTTTGATAGGTTAGTAGAAACAGGAGTCAGGAGCTGTATGATTAAAAACCTGAAAAAACCCATCCCGAGCTTCCTAAGAGTAGGCGGATTCACTTCCGGTACGCTACAGGGGACAAGTGAAAACTTGCAAGATCTGCGAACAGACCGACCACCTCGCCTACGACTGTCCAGCACGGGGTAGGTGTTTCGTTTGTGGAAGCCTCGAACATCGCGCAGTTTGGCATGACAGGAAACACGAAGAAGACGCCGACTCTGGAGAAATGGAAGAAGGGGAAATACAACAACCAAAGGCAGAAGACGAAGACAACAAGGATAATACCATCGACGAAGAAGAAGATGAACAAGAAGAGACAACCCCAAAACCAAAAGAAAACGACGGAAAAGAAAGCCAAGCGCAGGAACGGCAGAAAACACACAAGAAACCGACCCCGGAAGAAACACGCACGGCAGATGAACGAAAAGTACGAGAAACAGAGAAACAGCAGCAAACCCACAAGCCAACACCGGAAAAAACACCCACACAACAAAAGACGGCACATCCAAGAAAACCAGAGGAGTCGAGGAAAACATCAAAGTCATACAAGGTTGTAGACAAGCAGTCACATCATAAAGAAAAAGTCAAGACCGGATTCTGGGACGAACATGTTGCGAAAACTCGAAAAAGAAAAGAACGCGAAGAAGGTGACGTCCATAGCAGAAAGCAGGCGAGGGAAGACGAAAACGATGACGAGGCGACAGTCATGGATATCGAGGACGCGCCTCCCACTGAAACGGAAGACCCGCCTCACTCTGAGATCGAGGATATGCCTTCGGACCACACAGACGATAACGATGACGATGACGGTGAATGGGTTCCATACACTCGACGAGGGGTTCAACGATTTAGACGGAAACGAGGGACTGGGGAGATCACGCTTCAAAACCGAAACCTATCCCAAACGACGCCAGAGAGACCACACGCTTCAAACACATCACAACCAAGGAGTTCGTCACAGCCAATACCAGAAAGAAACCAAACATCCAGCAACAGAGGAAGGGGTAGGGGACAAAAGAATAATTAATAATCACAGGTATGATGTTATTATTACACATCACACTCATTATGAGTTTACTGCATACGGTGGTATCTGTTAACGTTAATGGCTTAAGAAATAATTACAAAAGAAACGTCATTTTCGATTATTTGAAAAGTTGTGATTTTAATATAATACTGATGCAAGAAACTCATAGTGATAGCGATGATGAGGTCCTTGGAGCAGACAATGGGAAGGAAAATATATTTTAGTCATGGGAATCGCCATTCAAGGGGGTAGCTATACTAATTTCCACAAAATCAACACTGATTTATGTAATATTGAGAGGGATGATGAAGGAAGATGGGTTAAAGGTGAATTTAATTGGGATGATAACGTGTTTACTTTAGCTTCGGTTTATGCTCCAAATGACCTCCGTGAAAGAACTTTCTTTTTTGATGGTTTGACAGACCGTATATCTGGATTTGAAAATTGGATAATTGGAGGAGATTTTAATTGTGCTTTGGATAATTATCATTCTAAAGACACAAGTAAAATTATTTTGAATAACGTTATTAATGAAAAAGATCTCGTTGACGTCTATAGAACTGTTCTCCCTGAAGATCCTGGTTATACCCACTTTCACAAACCAACTAAAAAGTCCAGCAGAATTGATTACTTTTTTGTTTCCTCAAATGTTCTGAATAATATTCACGATATCTCCTGCAAAGTGCACGGTCTATCAGACCATCAACTCCTTTTGTTAAAATTGCACGATTGTCATATTTCCCATGGCCAAGGACGGTGGATCTGTAATAATGGGATATTAAAGGATGATGATTGTTTCTTTCGAATTGAGACGTTTTGGAATTTTTGGAAGACGCAGAAAAACAAATACCTTTCTTTAATTGACTGGTGGGAAATGGGGAAATTCAGAATAAAAGAAATAATTCAGGATTACTGTAAAGAAAAATCGTGGAATTCTAAAAAGAAACTTTTTCATCTTCAGAAACAATATAAAGATCTTACCAACAATCAGAAAGATGCTAATTTATACGATATTAAAAAAGTCGAAGAAGCCATTAAAAACTATGAAATAAATGATTTGGAGAAATCTAAAATAAGGGTTAGAAATACAATAAAAACAGAAGGCGAAAAAGCTTCCAAATACTTCCTCAATTTGGAAAAACAACAAATTCAAAACAATAAAATGGACAAATTAATGACGCCCGATGGGAATTATGTTAATCGAAGTGAAACCATGTTGACTGTTGTTAATGAGTTTTACAGTAAATTATACAGTTCTGAGGAGATTTGTACCTCCAGTATGAAAAATATCCTAAATTCTATGACTCCTAATTTTATTCCTTCCGATATTTTTGAAAATTCTGAGAACGATTTTACACTAAGTGATTTTAAAAATGCGCTGTTCCAAATGAACAAAAATAAGTCCCCCGGCATTGACGGTCTCACTGTTGAATTTTACCAAACCTATTGGGATGTTATTGGTACAGATCTCTTCGAAGTTTTAACTTATAGCCTTAAAATGGGTCATCTAGGTCATTCCATGAACACCGCCCTCATTCGACTTATTTATAAAAATGTTGGTAGTAAATTCGATTTAAAAAACTGGCGACCCATTAGCTTATTATGCGTTGACTATAAAATTTTAGCCAAAACTCTTACAAATCGGCTTAAAAATATCATGCCTTTTATTATTGGGGAGGAACAATCATGCGGGGTCAAATCTAGGAAAATTCAAGACAATCTTATGATTCTCAGGGATACTATAGATTACATTAATTGGGAGAATTTAGAAGCAGCTGTTATTAGTATAGATTTTGAAAAAGCCTTTGACAGAATTAATTGGAATTATATGTTTGCCGTCATGAATAAATTAGGTATTCCCCCATTTTTGATTCAAGGAATTAAACTCTTGTATAGTCAACCGATCTGTCGCATAATTGTTAATAATTACATTGCCTCCCCCATTGAAATAACTCGCGGAATTAGGCAAGGCTGTCCATTGTCCCCACTTCTATTCTCCATATGTGTCGAAGGCCTAGCAAATCTTTTTAGAATTAACGATAAGTTTAAAGGTATTGACATTCCTCACTGTCCAGATTCTGTCAAACTTGTCCAGCATGCTGACGATGCTACTTTTTTTGTTAGCGATAATAACGATTTTAATGTCTTTAATGAAATTCTTAGTGTATACTGTAATGGGAGTGGGTCTAAATTAAATGTTTCTAAAACAAAAGGGCTCTGGTTAGGTAAATGGAAAAATAGGACTGACGATCCTTGCGGTTTTGATTGGAGTAATAGTAAAATTAAAATTTTGGGTATAATTTTTGGAAATGACGTAACCCCCGAAGACAACTGGGGCCCCCGTATAAATAAGATTAAGTGTATTTTAGATAAGTGGACCAAACGTAATTTGACTCTTATTGGCAAAGCGGTCATTGTTAATACTTTAGTTGGATCAGGGTTAAATTATTTGGGGAGCGTTATTTCTTGTCCGCGCGAGTGGATTAAGAAAATAGATAAAACCATATGGAATTTTTACTGGGATGGGAAAGTGGAGAAAATCAAAAGAAATACCATTATTGGTCCTAGGGATAAAGGAGGTACTGGTTTGGTTAATGTTGAATGTAAACTCACGAGCATCAAGGTCCAATGGTTTTCTAATTATATCAAATCTCAAGGCAAATGGAAACAATTCTTTAATTACTGGATTACTAAAGCCAGTGATAAAAGTAATCTTAATTGGTACGTCTTGTCCAATAGCCATAAACCCGTCAACACGACCCCATTTTACCAAGATTTAATTTATGCCTTTAAAGCGGTAAACGGTAAAATAAATTGTTCCTTCTCCGTATGTTCAGAAACAAAAGAAGTCCCTTTGTGGCATAATGTCTGCGCGACTGATGATGATACAGAACTTAACAGTCCCCTGCTCGTTTATAATAACTTTAATAAAGTCAAAGACATTATTGATAATGGCTCTTTAATATCCTTTCGCAAGGTAGCAAAGAAATGCAATATTTCTAATATAATCGCCGGTAGATTAGTTGCTAGAATAGAAAATCACATTAACCATAACTTAATTGAAGAAAAACGTATCGGTCCCCCAAATCATATTTGTAATTGGCTTGTTATTTTCGATAGGCAGTCCGATGATTATATTGATGTTTCTGATACCACTGTAAAAATTAATTATCGTAATTTAATTCTATCAAAATTTACTGATCCTAATATCCAAGTCAAATGGCAAGAAATTCTTCACTTTCGCCCTAATTTAGATTGGTCTTCAATTTGGAAAATGGACTAAATAATTTTATTATGGACCCTGAAGATAAAGATTTGTGGTATAAGTTAAAGCATAGGTGTCTCCCTACAAAGGTTTTTCTTTCAAAAATAGGTACAATTAATGACAATATTTGCCCCCTCTGTAATGCTGAACCAGAAACTCACGAACATTTGTTTATTTATTGCACCCGCACCTTAAAAGCGTGGCTTTTTGTAGAACACATACTTAATAAATACTCCGGTAAAAAAGATTTTTATTTAAATGATCTTAATAGGATTCTGGGATATAAAATGAGTCATATTCAAAATGCCATCATTGCTAAAATGCTACGTATCATTTGGGTTATCCGATGTAAATTAGTCTTTAATAATTTTTCTGTCCCCTCCGATATTGATATTATCTTCCAGTTTAAAGTACATTTGAAGAAATTTCTTTATCTCGAAAAAAAAAGAAGTAAAGTTGAGAGTTCTTGGTGCGACAAAATTTTGCTCTTAGTTACATAATTACCTTTAATGTAATTTAATCATTGTTTTTGCATAATTATATATTTTGCTTAGCTTATATTATGCGCTTTTGTTATATTATTTGATTCACCTTTGATATGAATTATTTTTGATGCTAATACGTGCATTATTTTTGTGGTGATTTATACTTGTAGCAATTTATTGATTGTGTATTTATTGTTGATATTGCTTGTTTGTTATTTATTAATTGATCTTCATCAAATTAATTTTTTTGTCATATTTGAGATTAATTTCCTTTTTTGTTTTTGTTTTAATGGCAAAGCCTGAAATGATTAATTAATTAATCCATCGTGTATTATTTTGTATTTCTGTTTCATTCTACATGTGCTTGAATTGATTTGTTGTTTTTCTCTTCCTGTGTATATGTATATGTATATGTATGTGTATGTATGTGTATGTATGTGTATATATATATATATATATATATATATATATATATATATATATATATATATGTATGTATGTATGTGTATGTGTATTTATGCAATATGAATTTATGTACTTCACCTTTAAGTTTTTTAATTTGTACATATTCTTTAGCACCTGTATTTTGTTTACGTATTGCTGTATTTGTACTTGTGCTTTTGAAATAAAAGGAGTTTAACTCCATTTGGAAGAGAAAAAAAAATAATAATAATAATAATAATAATAATAATAATAATAATAATAATAATAATAATAATAATAATAATAATAATAATAATAATAATAATAATAATAATAATAATAATAATAATAATAATAATAATAATAATAATAATAATAATAATAATAATAATAATAATAATAATAATAATAATAATAATAATAATAATAATAATAATAATAATAATAATAATAATAATAATAATAATAATAATAATAATAATAATAATAATAATAATAATAATAATAATAATAATAATAATAATAATAATAATAATAATAATAATAATAATAATAATAATAATAATAATAATAATAATAATAATAATAATAATAATAATAATAATAATAATAATAATAATAATAATAATAATAATAATAATAATAATAATAATAATAATAATAATAATAATAATAATAATAATAATAATAATAATAATAATAATGTGTGGACTTATACTGTCCAAAGTATGTTCACGTAACTAACGTTAGTTAAACAGGCACAATGCAACGACGAATGGCCAGCCAACCGACGCTTAAAAAATGGCTTTTCTTGTATAAAAACACAAAGATAAATACAGGAAATCCTCTTAAAAAGTAACTTCAAGATACCTACCCTTTATGACTGTGTTGGCGATCCATTTTTACAGCCTAAAAAATGACGTCTGTGCCATGGGCACCACACACGCAAACAGCATCGATATCGATTGTACATATAGCTCCATTGTAACCAAAGATCGTGTTGCGCCTCATATTGCGCCTTGCGGCGCTATACAATCTTTGATTCTTTCATGCAACGTAATTGAAACGTTTTAAATATTTAACATTTTAGTGTAATTCGACATCTAATGACATAATCATGACGTCACAGCAAACGGTTTCGTCAGCTTGTTATGTTCTGTTCATGTGTTAAGTTTGAAGGCTGTAAATGCTTAGCAAGGATGCCTTTGTTGCCGGACAGTCGCCACTGAGATGAAGAAGTAAAAAAAACCAAAAAACTAGAGCTTAAGTGTTTGTTGGAACAAACACACGGTGTTCGAGTCCACTTCCGGTTCAATCAAATTATCAACGATGATATCAATATCATATTTTGCAAAGGTGTATCATCTTTTATTATAACAATATCAATTACATATTCAAAAATATATCAATTTTGCATTAGAATATGTTGACTTTGGACTTCCTGTTTAGACCGGAAGTAAAGGTCAGAACAGGTGATTTGAAGGTGATATATATGACACAATGAACCTTCCTCATGATCATGAAAATATAACGTTAGTACTTGCTTTGGTTGAATTTCTGAGATTGGAAAATAATCCCTTTTTTAAAAATGCCACTAGGGGGCGCTCTGAACTTTGATGATGTCATCAAACATATTTTTTGAGAATATAAGATGTCACTATCACTTTATTCGCAGAAGTCATATTCAAATTTCCTGTGATTTTTGAGATTATTATTTTTCTAAACCGACCACAAGATGGCACTGTGACAGGTGATGACGTCATCCTTCACATTTAAAAAAAGGTCACATGTCAATAGTAATTTCGTCCACTGAAGGCATATACCATATCCGGTTTCTACCGGAAAGAGAGGTCTGATTGGGGTCATGTCTGTGTACGAAATGTCACATAATTCAAGATCTGTAAGATGATGCAAAGATTGTGAAAATATCTTTTGTGGTTCATGAGATATGATTTTTGGAAATATTAAAATTTGATTTTAGTGTATTTCGCTATCTGATGACGTCACCATGACGTCACAACTTTACCTGAAACTATATGTCATAAATTTATTGACAACTACATGTTATGGTATAAGTATCTGTCAAGTTTGAAGGCTCTGTGAACTTTGGAACTGTTTTTTTTGTTCGATAAGTCTCATCGAGAAGGAGAAAGGGAGAAAAATAGCAGAGATTGTCAAAATTGCAATTACACAATTTAAAATAAGTAATGCCAGTAATTAATTTGATTACAATATTAGAGATCTGTAAAAGCCTAAATGAATGTCACAACAATGGTTTCGTCTGCTAGTTTAAAAGAGGGCGCTATACACATTTAGCGGTTGGACATAATATTATGTCCAATCGCTACATGTGCATAGCGCCCTCTTTAGTTTGAATTATTGGCGAAGGAAACAGCATCGCCTAATTTGTTTATTACCTTTAAAATTGTATCGTAAACTACTTTTTTATTCTCATATATTAAGTTTTGGTCACGTGATTAAGATAAAACTTTCCAGTTGTCTTCATATTGACATAGATTGTTTATATTCTAAATTTGACAAAATTCTGATCTATAATTTTTGAGATAGAGAAAAAAAATTGTTCGACCTGTTTTAATTTTCCGTAGTGACGTAGTAATGACGTCATTGATCATAGTTTTGATATGTATATATTTCAAAGAATATTTCATACACAGGAACCATGTCAAAATTCCCATTCACATTGCCTCCAAATCTCAACACGAGGCCTGATTTTTCATGAAATAAATATCTTGGAATAATTTGAAGTATACATATGTCCATCATCATCCATTTCTTCTCCACCTTACTGAGCAGGTAAGATTACATTATATAGCTTTAACACCCTATTTTTATTTTTCCCCCAGCTTTGTCAAATTATACATCAAATTGAAGCTATGAGATATAACCTTTTAAAAATCGTTACTTCCTGTGCCACTAATTTGACCATCAAAGCATTTATGGTAACTAATTTCACAAGAATTACAAGCTATGTAAGGAATTCAATTGTGTTGTTTGTTTTCTAATAGGTCATTTAGTTCCTGAGATATTGGCTGTTGAACTTGGAAAAGTTGTGAGATTTAAGCAATACGTTAGAAATTAACAAGTGTGACTTGGAAGACTGTTTTTATTTTAAATTTGATGTTTTGTGGTCAGAATATAAAAATAAAAATAAGTAAAAGACAAGAGTTACCTCAGGAGGTATGAGTTTTCATAATATACAGTGCGTATAAAAAAAAAGGTAATCCGAATTCAGGGGGTTAATATGCCAAGGTTATTTAGTTTGACAATTTACATGTAGTGTACCAAAGAAGAGGAACTCCTCAGCTTTCCATTGATACCTTTATTGACCCATTGCTGTCACACATGACCGAGTACATTGTTATTGAAAATGACAAATTCAAATCGCATTTTTGCAAGTTTGGGTAATCAGTGCAAGGCAGGATAATTAGTGAAAGTCAGTATGATAAACCAGATTTTCTTTAGGAATGACTGGACATTATTCAAGAAGAATCTCTTCTAACATTGCCCTTTTATGCACCCACACCTTCAACATGTCCACCTCCCCTTTCGACACAAAGCTGACAGCGACGGAGCATGTCCTGCACTGCTCGTCTCACCATAGCCGGATTATTGCGTAAAGCATCCACTTCATTTCGAATACGGCCCTGCAATTCATCAAGATCACGGGGAGGAGTTGCAAACACCTTGTTCTTCAAATGTCCCCAAAGGAAATAGTCACATGGTGTGAGGTCAGGTGATCTTGGTGGCCATTCCACCTCATGGTTGACGGCGATGACTCGTTCGCCAAAGAGTTCCCTCAGACGATCTCGGACAGCGATAAGGCGATGTGCTGGGGCGCCATCTTGGGCCCACCAGAGTTGTCTGAAGACCCCACGAACCTGTCGCTCAAAGTGTTCCTGCAGCTGCGGTAAAACGTTATCATTGAGCATCTGCAGATACATGTTACCATTGACATTCCTTTGAAAGAAAACCCGTCCGATCAGCTGACCACTTCCACAAAGTCCTAACCAAACAGTCCACTTTTGTCGACTCATGTTAACCTCAAAATTGAATTCTGGGGGGTGTCTTGCTGGTGCATATTCAAGAACATTATGCGTATTGACCTTGCCGTTCATGGAGAAAGCAGCTTCGTCGCCGATTACGAGATTCCGCAGAAAATTGACATTTCTCTCGGTATGGGCTATCAACCATCTGGCAAACGCCAGCCTTCTAGCAAAATCTCCTGGCGTAAGTTGATGTCGGATGTGAATCCGATATGGATGCTGGTGGAGGTCCAATCTCGTGATTCTGTTGAATGTCGCCGAAGGCAATCTCAGCCCATTTCGCCTTGCGCTGGTGTCCCTAGGATGCTCCAAAAGTTGCTGCCTTACTGCTGCAATGTTCCTTCTGATCGCCCGTGCGCCTCCTGCCAGAATTCCCCTTGTTGCGGTTGAGGCTAGTGCCATACTCTTGATATTTTCTAACATTCGCCCAGATGGTTTTGGCTGCTGGGGCTCCTGTTCTGGGAAACGTTTCCTGAAAGCATCGCGAGTTTGCTGCAAACTGTGAGTTTGGTGAAATGTTGTAATCACGAAAACTCGCTGTTCAGTCGTTAGTTGTACCATCTTTCCAACTAGCTTAAAAATCTTACATAATCATCTAGGCAGTCAAGTGATGCGTCCATTTCAGACTGCCTTGAACTGATTACCCAAACTTGCAAAATGCGATTTGAATTTGCCATTTTCAATAACAATGTACTCGGCCATGTGTGACAGCAATGGATCGATACAGGTATCAATGGAAAGCTGAGGAGTTCCTCTTCTTTGGTACACTACATGTAAATTGTCAAACTAAATAACCTTGGCATATTAACGCCCTGAATTCGGATTACCTTTTTTTTGATATGCACTGTACATCTCGTTGACGCCACTGTGCTAAGCTCTTTGTTGATTGCACAATAGACTTCATTTGCATTCACATCTTTGAGATGGTTGACGTTAAACCGTATTGTGTTTGGTCGTTGAAGCGTGGCTCTTTGTACAGACTGATGGCTTGATGCCATGGCTTTCAAGATGGCTGCCCTTATATCTGGCAGCGTACAAATTGTCAAGGATTCGAAGGCAAAAAAAGGCCTCAATACACGAAAAAACGTCTCCCTGTAAGCCTAGGTCGTTCTACTCTTATACAGAATTATAGATGTTAACCCTTCAGAAGAAAATCCGCCACCAAAAACGAAAAAAGGCACTTTATCGAGAGCGATCTGAAACACGTCTTGCGACCTCTGACGCATTTATTTATTTATTTATATATATATATATATATATATATATATATATATATACTCATCAAACAAAGTTAAGGACCACTTTTTATTTTTAACATATTTTCTTTATAGCACATATTAAGGACCAGAAAATGCCTACATATGAATGTCCTGTATGACCTCCAAGACACAGTAATCGATTTCACATGTGGTTTGTTTCAATTGTTGCATAACTTCTTTCTAAACTTGTCACAACCTGAAAATGGGTGTTTTTGTTGTGTCAGCTGACCACATAAAGTGGTACAAAAGTCCATGCAAGTGCTTTTCCTTGCATTTCCCACCAAGCTCAGGCAGTATTCTGACAAGAGAGATGCCTAGACGCCACTTGAGTGAAGTAGAGGTTGCACGAGCCATAGGATGCTGGACGCTGGCTTCAGCCAGCGACGAGTAGCTGAGATGATGGGTGTGTCTCACAGTGTCATCAGTCGCGCTAACCAACGACACCGGGAGACAGGGCGATACTCAGAGAGACCCCTGTACTGGCCGCCCATCAGCAACAACTGCGAGGAATGACCGCTACTTAGTGACTCTTTGTCGTCGCAACCGCTTCAGTAGTGCTCGCAGACTCAATCACCAATTCGCTGCTGCAACTGGGGTGACTGTTTCGAATCAAACCATCCGTAACCGACTTCACAGAGCCGACATGCATGCCAGGAGGCCACTGCAATGCATCCCATTAACCCCTGCTCACAGAAGAATCCGTCTCAACTGGGCTCGTGACCATGTGGGATGGACCCAACAACAATGGCGCCGTGTTCTGTTCTCAGATGAGAGCAGATTCAGCGCGGACCACAATGATGGACGTGTTAGAGTCTGGAGACAACAGGGAGAGAGATTTGCAGATGCCTGTATCGCTGAACATGACCGCTATGGTGGAGGCAGCATCATGGTGTGGGGCGGAATCAGCTACGGTCACCGCACTCGTCTCTACGTGGTCCCAAGGGGAGCAATTACAGGTGTGAGGTACAGAGATGAAATCGTGGAACCTTTTGTGGTTCCGTTTGCAGAAAACGCTGGGGAAAATTTCATTTTCATGGACGACAACGCCCGTCCCCACACAGCAAGGGTGGTGACACAGTACCTGGCGGATCATGGAATTGAGCGTATGGACTGGCCAGCGAAATCCCCGGACTTGAATCCGATAGAACATGTCTGGGACATGATGGGGAGGAGTATTGAAGCGCTTGATGTGCAGCCAAATGGGTTGCAGCAGCTTGGTGTGGCCTTGGAGGCTGCATGGGATGCGATTGATGTCAGGGATGTTAATCGTCTGATAAACTCAATGAGACAGCGGTGTCAGGCTGTTATTGCAGCTGGGGGAGGCCATACTCGCTACTGACATTGATGACAAGACATTCAGGCTAAAATTGTGAAAATTGTGAAAAAGTTGACACACCAAAAACACCCAATTTCAGGTTGTGACAAGTTTAGAAACAAGTTATGCAACAATTTAAACAAACCACATGTGAAATCGATTACTGTGTCTTGGAGATCATACAGGACATTCATATGTAGGCATTTTGTGGTCCTTAATATGTGCTATAAAGAAAATATGTTAAAAATAAAAAGTGGTCCTTAACTTTGTTTGATGAGTGTATATATATATATATATATATATATATATATATATATATATATATATATATATATTTATTTATTTATTTATATATTTATATTTATTTATATATTTATTTATATATATATATATATATATATATTTATTTATTTATTTATATATATATATATTTATTTATTTATTTATTTATTTATTTATTTATTTATTTATTTATTTATTTATTTATTTATTTATTTATTTATTTATTTATTTATTTATTTATTTATTTATTTATTTATTTATTTATTTATTTATTTATTTATTTATTTATTTAATTTTTTTTGATTGACAGTGGAGCTCTAAGACTCCATTTATTCAGTTCCAGTTAATAACACACATTTTCCATTACATTGACACATAATACAAAGACAATACATCAACTATACATGATTACCAAAGTCTGATAGTAAGGAAACAAGTGTTATACATACAAATTTACACAAGAATTTACATCCAAGCAAACAAAGAAATAAACAAATATAAATATTTACAGTTAAAAGAACAGGTTACAGGAATACAAAGGAGATATTATCTTACAACTTAACAGAACTTAAAAATGAGTTCCTCATCTTGGGACACACAAAGAAATCTGTACATTTTGTCAAAGGCCTTAGTATCGATTCTACTTCGCTCCATAGATAAAAACCCCTTAAGAGTCCGATTGTAGATTTGGACAATATTAGGCTGATGGATAGTATCTTTATCTTCACTATAAACAAGTTTACATCGAATTTTCCAAATAACCTTTATCATCATGGCAACAATTATCATGGAAACATAGGACAAATTAGTACTAAGAATTCTTGAACAATCAGTAAGATAAAACAGCCGATAACCTGGTTGTTTTCTAATTAAAGATTCAATGTACATCCATGGGACAACCATCTTATTACAATATAGGAACAAATGCTCGATAGTTTCAACGTCAGATTCACAAAAAGGACATTCCACCCTGTCACTCAAACTCATGCGGTTAAGTTTGTCACGGGTCAATAAGATTCTGTGGCAGAGTCTAAAAATAATATCTTTGTCTTTACTATCGATGAGATTGTTTTGGTGAATTTTGCTCCAAACACTGGTCCAGTCAAAGCCATCTGCAAGATGTAAAATCGAAGCCCACTTTTCTTGGGCTTTTGGGTATACAAAATCTCTGATTTTAAGAGCTTTGTAAATACATTTGGTTGTAACTTCGGAAAAGGACACAAATTCATCGCCTTCGGGCTCAGTTTTAAATTTCAGCCACCTGCTCGGGTGATTGCTGGGCCCACACCGGTTTTCTTTGATGTAGGCATGATCAATATTTCGATCAACATTTTTTCATTATTCGACCTGCATTCATGAGTTTAATTTTGCTTCTCCTTGCCAATTCCCTGAAGGTAATCAATCTATTGTTTTTGACAACATGTCGTAATTTGTCAATACCAGCAGCCATGAGAATCGGGCTAGATAAATCTTTCTCCGAGTTACCTGTAATAATAGAATTGTTCCAAAGAGGAATGTTCATAGCTTCCAAGGTTGATGAAATGTCTGGTCGTAAAACTGCACCAGTTTTTCTAAAAGCTACAAAAAGATCGTTATAAAACTGGGTGGTTTGTAAAGAACTCTTCTTGCTCTTATTGAAAATATACCATCCCAAATTATATTTTTTACCGGCTTTTTCTATCCAGTAGTTGAAGAAAAACTTCCATTTACCGTTGCTCTCAACGTAGTTATTCAACCATTTCAGCTTCAAACAGTACAATCTGACCCTGATATCTACGAGACCAGTTCCCCCCATATTCCGAGGTCCGGTAACAGTACTTCGTTTGATTCTGTCAGGTTTGCCAGACCAGTAAAAATTGAAAATAATGGCCTCAATTTTCTTAATCCACTCTTCGGGACAGGAGATGATACTACCAAAATAATTAAGACTGCCTCCAACCAAAGTGTTAACTATAACTGCCTTTCCCATCAGGGTCAGATCACGCTGATTCCATTTGGTTAACATACACTTGATTTTGTTAACTCTGGGCTCCCAATTATCAGCGGGAGAAACATTATTACCAACAAAAATACCTAAAATTTTAAGCTTGTCATTGTTCCAACTGAAACCACACGGCTCGTCTTGTCTATTTTTCCATTTTCCAAGCCACAGGCCCTGGGTTTTACTAGTATTCACTTTGGATCCACTACCTTTACAATATTTACACAAACAGTCTTCAATAACATCAAAATCATTATCATTAGAAATAAAAACCGTAGTATCATCGGCGTGCTGTATAATTTTAACACATTCTGTTTCACCTGGAATATAAATACCTTGGAAACATCTATTACTTCTGATCAGATTACTCAATCCTTCGGCACAGACAGCATATATTAATGGCGACAAGGGACACCCTTGCCGGATGCCTCTGCTTATTTGAAAAGGACTACTGATGAAATTATTAACAATTACACAACTCATAGGATTACTATACAAAAGCCTAATCATTTGAATAAATTTCGAGGGAATTCCCATTTTCTCAAGCATGCTGAACATATAGATCCAATTAATTCTGTCAAAGGCTTTTTCTTGATCAATACTCAAAATAGCTGCCTCCTTGTTATTCCAGTTGATGTAATCAACACAATCTCTCAAGAGCATGAGATTATCATGAATTTTTCTACCTGGGACACCACAACTTTGTTCCTCTCCAATCAAAAAGGGCATAGCCATTTTTAATCTATTGGTGAGAACTTTGGCAAAAATTGTATAATCCACATTTAAAAGGCTTATTGGTCTCCAATTTTTGAGGTCGTATTTACTCCCCTTCATCTTATAGATCAACCTGATAAGGCCCATATTCATAGATTTACACAGCTGACCTCTGTTTAAACAATCTCTTAAAACAACAATGAAATCATTTTTGATGATGGGCCAAACAATTTGATAAAACTCGACTGTAAGGCCATCAAGACCAGGCGACTTATTTTTATTCATTTGAAAAAGAGCCATTTCCACTTCATCAACAGAAATATCCTTTTCAAGATCTTCCATGATATCATTTGGTATATCTTTGACCTCTGTTTTAGAAATTATATCGTCAAGATCACACAAAGGAATATTCTCGGCAGTATATAATTCAGAATAAAAACTATTGACCGATCTTAACATTGAGCTCGGCTCGTCCACATAACTTCCATCAGGAGTGGACAATTTATCAATTTTGTAATTGTTGATTTGTTGTTTTTCTGCATTCAGAAAGAATCTTGACGGTTTCTCGCCTTCATCTTTGATGGTATTGCGAACTCGAATTTTTGCTTTTTCCCATTCTTGAATCTCATAATTTTTTAGTTGGGCTTCGATATCCTTAATAGCATTGACATCAGATGTGTTAGGGTTAGTGATGAGAAAATTATACCTTTTCTGCAAATTAGCTTGCTTGAATTTTTGTTTACGAGCTTTCTCTTTACCATACCCTTGGATAATTTCTTTAATCCTAAATTTACCATTTTCCCACCAATCAAGCAAACTGTCGTGATTATTCTTCTGGGTCATCCAAAAATGCCAAAAAATATTAATTCTAGAAATGCAATCATCTTCTTTGAGAAGGCTATTATTACAAATCCATCTACCATTGCCATAACAAATATGGGGGTCGTCTATTTTCATATTTACAACATGGTGATCAGATAAGCCGTGGATGTTGACTAAAATGTCAGTAACATTGCTGATGAGGTTCGATGAAACAACTATGTAATCAATTCTACTGGATTTTTTACTGGTTTTATGGAAGTGGGTGTAACCTGTTTGATCAGGGTGAATAGTGTGCCAAACATCTAACAGATCTTTTTCGTTGAAAACATTTTGAAGAATAATTTTGCTAGGATCTGTAGCAGAGTCATCCAAATTGCAGTTAAAATCTCCGCCAATTATGCAATTATTATCTACATCAATACGGTCACACATATCATCGAAAAACGTAGCCCTGGCGTACGAATTATTTGGAGCATACACAGAGGCAACAGAAATGAAATCGTTATTCCATTTGACATTTCCCTTTATCCATCTGCCTTCGTTATCCCTGTCAATATCAGTTATTTCAAGACCCGACTTATCAGAAACAAAAATTGCAACCCCCCTAGATTGACGATTTCCGTGATTGAAGTACATTTTCCCTTGCCACTCATTGCTCCAAAGCAATTCGTCACCATCTTCACTGTGAGTCTCTTGGACAAAGATTAGGCTATACTTGTGACGATTTAAAAATTCAAAAATAACAGTACGTTTGAAATCATTCCTCAATCCATTTACGTTAATTGAAGCTACTGACAAAAACATGTAGAGAAGTACATTTAGCCAAAACATCATCACGTAAGTAAGTAAGAAATAACAACAAAACAAAATATGTTACATACATGTATTTATCTGTTAGTCTTCTTCGGCCTCTTCCTCCCTTCTGGTTGTTTTTGCGAAGACGAGCTTGGTTATCAAGGTGTAAACTGGTTCGTCTCATCGGTAGCCTGGCTAGCTTGGTCAAGCTGACTGAGTTGGTTGGGCTGACGATGTGATGAGTCAGGTTGAGTGACCTGGCTCGGCTGACGGATTTGGCTGGACTAAGAGTCATGGCTAAAATGTTTTTATAGGTCATACTGGTCGACTAATGTTTCCTCTATTTTTCGTCCTCGGCCTCTTCCCTCTTTCTTTTTGTTTTTCGAAGACGAGTTGGGGTGTTTGGGGGCGGACTGGTTCATCTCGGCTGTAGACTGGTTGAACTGACTCGCTTGGTCCGGCTGACTGGACTGGCGTGGTGTGTCAGGTTGTTTGGTCTGGTTCGGCTGACGGGTTTGACTGGACTGACGAACATGGCTAGATTGGCCTTGTGGGTCAGACTGGATCTGGCTCTGCTGACGGTTTTCGCTGGACTGTCGAATATGGCTAGATTGGCCTTGTGGGTCGTACCGGAGATGGCTTGGCTGACGGGTTTCGCTGGACTGACGAACATGGCTGGATTGGCCTTGTGGGTCGGCCTGAATCTGGCTCGGCTGACGGGTTTCACTGGACTGACGAACTTGGCTGGACTGGCCTTGTGGGTCGGACTGGATCTGGCTCGGCTGACGAGTTTGACTCCGGGACTGACGGGCATGGCTGGACTGGCCGTGTGGTCGGGATGACTGGTCTGGTTTGGCTGGCGGTTTTCACTGGACTGATGGGCATGGCTGGATTGGCCTTTTGGGTCGGACTGGATCTGGCTCGGCTGACGGGTTTGGCTGGACTGACGGGCATGGCTGGCCTGGCCGAGTGGTTCGGGCTGACTGGCTTGGTTCGTCTGACGATTCTGACTGTTCTTACGGGCCTGGCTGGCCTGGCCGAGTAGTTCGGGCTGACTGGCTTGGTTCGTCTGACGATTCTGACTGTTCTTACGGGCATGGCTGGTCTGGCCGAGTGGTTCGGGCTGACTGGCTTGGTTCGTCTGACGATTCTGACTGTTCTTACGGGCATGGCTGGGCTGGTCGGGTTGGTCGGATTGGTCGGGTTGGTCTGGTTGGTCAGGTTGGTCTGGTTGGTCGGACTGGCTGGCCTGGCTCTGTTGACGAGTTTGACTGGGCTGGCGAGTTTTGTTAGACAGGCTGGATGTGCCGGACTGAGTTTGGTTGACCTGACGGGCTCGGCTGAGCTGATGTGGCTGCTTGGACTGATTAGATTGACGTGACTGGCCAGACTGGCTGATCGTAGGATTTGTTCCGCCACTTGTTGGTGTTTTCCTTTCCCAGGAAATACGTTTTTTTCCTTTGCCGCTGTACACCCCCTCTAGTGTACACGACAAATTCCCCCTCCGGGTCCTCGGTGTTTTCTTGCGTCTGAGGATCGTCTCCATCGTTGCACATTTCTTCATCTCTCACCTCTTGATTCTCTTCCTCTTGGTCAGTTTCTATATCTGATGGAAGTTCGTCTAATTCCTCCTGTTGGGGATCATCTTTTGCCAACTTCCTGCTCTCTAACTGGTCGTCTTCTCTCTCCCTCTTTTTGTTGTCAGCCTTTCTTCTCACATGCTCGTCCCAATAACGGGGAGCTTTGATGGTTGACTCTTCCTTCTTTTGGTCGGCATGTTCTCCTTCTTTCGGTTCTTTTCCGTCGTCTTCTTTCTTTCTACCCGCTATTTCTGTCTCGCTTTCTCCGTTGCTGTCGTCATCATGCTGTGATTCCGGTGGAATAACGAGGACGGGAGTCTGTTGTCCTTCATCGTCGTCTTCATTTTTTTCATCGCGGTGCCAATTGGATCGATGGTCGTCACTACCGCAGATGAAACAGCGGCCTCGTGAATTACATTCACGAGCGAAGTGTCCTGGTCGGTTGCATATCTTGCATGTTTTCACTTGTCCCTTATGGCGAACTGGGAGAGTAAATTCGCCAATCTTTATGTAACTGGGAATCGGTTTTTTGACATCCTTCACCAAAATACTTCTCACTCCCGTTTCAATTTCTTTGTTGAATTCATGGACGTGTCTGCGAGCATTAACAGCAGTACCGTATTCTGACAGTGCTTGCAACAGAAACATGTCCGACATCTCGTAGGGTACTTTCACGTATGCCACCGTTGATCTTACTATGTTGGTGCGCTCGCAAGTGATCATAGCGTCTTGCAAGATCATTCCACATCTAGCTATTTCGAGGCAATGCTTCTCATTGTCGAAGGTTACGTTAAACCAACCATTCTCCAGTTGTGCTATACAATAGATTGTATCAGTTGTATCCAGCTCTTTGTATACTGCATCGTACACCTCTCTGGCTGTGACGTTATTCAAATTCCTTACGTTGAACCTTATTGTTGTTGGTCGATCAAGCCTGTACCTTCTTATTCCCTGATGGAACATGGCGGATTCAAAATGGCTGCCGTTTTCCCAAAAACGACACCAATTTCAGGTGAAGAATGGGCCAAAAGGCCAGGGAGATGGATTTTGGCTCACTATCTATCTACTTGGATTAGTGCAACTCACCAATAATGATTGTAGTAGTCTTTAGAAGCTGTAGTTCAGCTCGCAAGAGAGGAAAAAGCGAAATTTCGGGAGCACTGTACATGTACGTGTTGCGCCGACGAACGCTTTTATTTATTTATTTATTTATTTATTTATTTATTTATATATTTATTTATATATTTATTTATATATTTATTTATTTATATATTTATTTATATATTTATATATTTATTTATATATTTATTTATATATTTATATATTTATTTATTTATTTATCTATTTAGCGGACGTGTGTTCCTTCGAGCTCCGAGTAAGTCTTTAATATTTACTTCTTTAGACCTCTTTAGGTCCTTGTTTTTCTTATTATTATATTTAATATATGATATAGGTCTAGCTAGACCGAGCCCACTGTATATAATTTTGTCATTTGCTTGTTTTTTTAGTCCTTTTTTTCGCCTATACTGTGGCGTTTTTGTACTGAGCTGGCCACCATGGCCACTCAGGCAGAACCACCACGTAATGTTAGCGCGTCTGGTGCACCCAGACCCATTGTTCCTGATGACGAGCCGTTTAAGGGCGTCACCAGGAACAATGGCTTTGCTTTCAAGGCCTTAGATAACGTATCTATTGAATCCTATCTTGATAAATTCCGTGAAACCATGCCTGAAAAGCACATCGTCTCTGCCAGTCGTATTTCTAACAATCGCATTGCTTTGTACGTGAGTTCCATGGAGGAGGTCGCTGACGCCATTGCCCGTGGTTTGACATACGATGACTCCTTCTTGGAACTCACCCCTCTCATTCAACCTACCACTCGCCTTACGTTATCTAATGTCTACCCTGAGATTCCCAATTATGTTCTTCTCCACAATATTTCCAGTTTCTGTAAAGTAGTGTCCGCTGTCAAACCCATACCCTTAGATTAAAAACAAACAGCTGTCTCACATAATGTCTTTCCGCCGACAGGTTCAAATCATCCTTAAGCCCAATATCACCCTCCCAGACCATATCAATTTTTCTCATTCTGGTGTCAATTATCGAGTCTTTTTGTCTATTGAGTCAGTTCGGTGCTTCAACTGTGGGGAATATGGTCACATCAGTCGCTTCTGTAAGAAACCCCACACCCAGGCCGATGCTAACGAACCCATCAACCCCCACAACCCCCCTCCAGCCTTCATGCACAAAAAATCAGACCCAAAGCACCTCCGAAGTCCAAACTCTAACCTCCCGTCCCCTCCCGAGCCTCGATACGGGTGATCCTTTAACGGGACCCTCGGTGTCCCATGCTGCTTTGCTGGGCCAGCAGCCGCCGCTGCTAGTAAGCCGAGCACGGCTTCGACTGCTACTGCCATTACTGCCGTTCGAACCACTACTGCCATGGCAGACACCAGTGCCGAAACTTCACCGCCACCCTCTCGGGCACCATCTGACGGTCCCTCCAACGACTCCCCAATGGATACCCACAAGTACATTTGGGGTACCCCACCTGCCCCTACTAGGCTCTTTTCTGATATCGTGTCTGAAAATTGTCCCCTCCCAAATCCACTGATGATAGCCGGCCCCCATCTCACTCCCTTGAAATCCCCACAACCCCAACGCAAACTTCGCAGGAAGAATGCATCTTCAAATAAACCGGACATCCCAACCCTCTCTCAGGTCCTGGATTCTCTGTCCCCCTCCATACTCGCTCCCAATGGTGCCACCATCACTCCAATGCCCTCCGTTTCAATTCCTCCTACCGACAACTCCACCCTTCTTCCCACTACGCCCACTCCCCCTACGCCCATTCCCTCTACCCCCTTTCCACCTACCCCCACCCCTATCCCCCTACCCCTACGCCCTTTTCTCCAACCCCCATTCCCCCTCCCCATCCCCTTTTTCCCATACCTCATCTTCCCATAACCCCACCCCTTCACCCGTCCTTGAAATCCCATATACCTTTTCAACTCCCAACTCCACAGCTGAAGCGACCGATACTGACTCCTCCGTGTGGGATGACTCACAGAACCTGTCGGACAGTGAATTATCACAGACTCTTTTCCCCTCCTGTCCAGGTCCCCTCAACCACTCTCAGCTCATCCATTTTCTCTCCTCGGTCAAATCCCAAAGAAACCCCAAGGCAATTGCCCAGAAATTCACTACCAATACCGCTGGTTTGATTCAGCAACTCATACCCTTGACAAATAGTCCCCTGATCCAGAATAACTTGCAGCACAGGGTTCGCAAACTAATTAAAAAATTGGAGTAACTTAATTTTTATCCTTTATGATGTTGAGACGACATACCCTTTCTGCCCTGCTAATGGCGCTGTCACTAATTACTCTAAACACTGGAGGTTGTCACAATACCACCCGTAATGTCGCCTTTACTCGCTATTTTTCGAACCTTACTCAAAGGTGTGATGTTATTCTTTTACAAGAAACTTACTCTCTCAGTGAACAATGCTTGTGTTGGAAAAGTTGGTCTAATTATACTCCCCTTTGTGCTCCCGGTACTACACCTGGCTCGGGAGTTACTATGCTAATTAATAACAATATCGATCTTGTTTCCTCCAGTGTTGTCGCTACTGGCCATCTCCTTTTTGCCCAAATTAAGCACCAAAACACCTTGTATAACATTTATAATTTACTTGTCCCCCAAACTGACAACATTGCCATCCAAACCCCTTGAAAACTTAATTACCACTGTGACCAGCACTTTAGTGACGGCGCCATTAATATTGTCGGAGGTGATTTTAATTGTACTTGCGATCCTTCTATGGACCGCGCAGATAGGCTGACCGAACATCGTCCCCGTGTCTCAACGGCTCTCAAAAATGTTCTCACTAATTTAATTTGTGTGATGTCTGGCGCAGACGAAACCCCCGAGTTAAACGGTATACCTGGATGAGAAAACCCTTTCTCTCCCGACAAAATTTCTCAGGTTAGACTTGATCGACTTTATGCTCCTCCCACTTTGATACCAGCTATTCGCCCTTGTCAAATTATTCCTTGTTCTCTGTCCGACCACTCTGCCGTTCATCTTTCTATCAAACCTCCTTCCTCTCAACACAGAGGCAGTGCTTACTGGCATTTCAATAACTCTCTTCTTATTGACAAAAATTATCGTGAAATTATACATCTTTTCTGGTCAAATTGGCAAATGGAAAAACGTCATTTTAACGACGTACCGGTATGCAAGTGGTGGGACCTCGGCAAGGCCCAAATCAAAACTCTCACCCAAAAATACAGTTCCAGACTCGCCAGAGAAAAACGAGCTGCCTTTCTTCGTATTAATTCCCAAATTGAGGAGCTTCAGTCTGCTCCAGACATCACACCAGAAGCCCAAAAGGTCCTCAAAGAACAGCGCAAAGAATTAAATATTCTTTTAAAAAATCAGGCTCAGGGCGCCCTCGTCCGATCTCGTTTTCAGCACCTTAACGAAGCTGACACTAGCTCTTCTTATTTTTTCAACCTTGAAAAATCTCATTCTATTTCTAAAACCCTCTGTAGTATTCGTCTTCCTGATGGTGAAATTACTGACAACCCGGATGAAATAAAAACCACTGCTGGAACTTTTACACTAATCTTTACAGTCGCGTTCCTACTGGACGAGGACGCCCTAGAGCCTTTATTATCCGATTTATCTCGGTTGATCCTCTGGACGCAGAGGATCTTGATGCTCTCTTCGTCCGGAGGAACTTGATTGTGTTGTCAACCAGCTTGGCAAAATTAAACGCCTGGGTTTGACGGGCTGACCTCAAATTTTTTGTTTCTTTGGTCATTAATTAAAACGATCTTTTCGACGTTCTAAATTCTGCTGTTATTTCTGGTTCCCTCCCCGTCTTTTTCTGAAAGCTGTGATCACTCTCATTCCTAAAAGGTGATCTCTCTGAAATTTTCCAACTGGCGTCCTGTCTCCCTCCTGAATACTGATTACAAAATTTTGCCAAGCTTCTTGCAAATAGACTAAAACAATCCATCAGTAATATTATCAAACAAGATCAATCTTATTGTGTGCCGAACGCACTATATATGATAATTTAAACTTGATTCGTGACGTTATTAATTTTTGCAATGTTAATTTACCTTTGGGCGTGGTCAACCTTGATCAGCGTAAAGCTTTTGACAACGTTGACCACGACTATCTTTTCAATGTTATGAGAGCCATGGGATTCGGGGACAAATTACTTTCTTATCTCCATCTTTTGTACAGCAGTGCCGAGAGCCACATTAAGGTGTGCGGTTCTTTGACCGCACCCTTTCCTTTTGAGAAAGGCATCCGACAAGGTTGTCCACTCTCGGGGCTGCTGTACACCGTTGCTATTGAACCCTTTCTCAATACTCTTCGTAAAGATTTGCATGGGCAGGGTTTCCCTCTGCCCAACACTCAAAATTACTGTTCGGTTTCAGCCTATGCTGATGACATCACTATTTTTATCACCTCCGACCTCGGGTTTGAAACCATTCAAAGGGTGTATAGTCTCTTCAGCGAATCCTCTGCTGCAAGGTTAAATTACGAAAAATCCAAGGGGTTATGGGTCGGGTCGTGGACCAGACGAACCGACAATCCGCTAAATTTCAAGTGGAATAATCAAGGTTTAGCCTTCCTTGGAGTTCACCTAGGTAATAACAACAACTACAATCAACAAAACTGGAAAAATTGCAAAGACAAACTTGCCAAAACACTAGCCTGCTGGAAACATATTTTCTTTAATCTGTCCCTCAAAGGGAAAGTTTTAATTGCTAATCAGTTAGCTGCCACTAAAATCGTTCACTGTCTTGCCGTCCTCCCATGTCCTGAAAATAATCTACGTGAACTCCAAGGCTTGCTTGTCGATTTCGTCTGGTCCAACAAACGACACCTACTTAAAAAACGGACACTCTTTCAGAGCTGCGACAAAGGTGGGCTAGGTCTAGCTTGTCTCCAGGCACGTAGCCTCACTTTCAGATTCAAACTTCTTCAGAGGTATTTCCTTTCAAACCCCCACCCCTGTTTTACGTTAATGGATTGCAATTTACATAAATACAAACGTCTCAACCTCAGCTATCAACTTTTCCTTTTGGATCTAGACCCAAAATTCTTTACTAGTCTTCCCCTTTTCTACAGTGAAACACTGCGTGCCTGGAAAAAATCGAGCTCGAATCGAATTACCCACAAATTCAGTCAACCATATCATCAATCTACCAATCATTTATCCGCCCTCTCGTTAACCCCTTGCCGGGCGGTGCGGCGCTTTGCTGCAAGACTCTGGCAGGCGGCACTCACTTCATCAAGCAACTCCTCAACTTCAACACCGGAAAGTGGCTTCCGGCTAAAGACATCCATCTGGTCCCTTCCTGCATCCGTCCTCCTTCTGTTCGTCTTTTTCAACGGGATATCTCTCGCCTGCACCACACCATATCATCTTCCTTCCCAGAACTTTTCAATCTCGACGGTCTTTTTCAACATGTCTCACCACTCGAAGATCTTCCCACTCGCCCCTTTTCGCCGAGCTGTGTCTTCATCGACAAGGACACAGATGTGTCCTCACTCTCATCAAAATCGCTTTATCTTCTCTTCAACCAGAAAATCAACGACAACTCTTCTCCAATTTTAACACCCTGGCATGACCGTGGCTACTTTCCGTCTTCTCTTCACATCCCCTGGAGAGCAATTTACCAGCCGCCAACATCCAAGAAAGAAGGGGACGTCCAATATAAGCTTCTACACAACGTTCTGCCCTCTCTTCCAGTCTTACATCACCTCAACTCCAACATCTCTTCTGACTGTGGGTGGTGCGGCGAGAGAGGAACCATCACACATCTTTTTATTACTTGCCCATCTATGCAACCAGCTCTCAACCTTCTTCACAGCCTCATCAGTCGTCTTCTTCCAAACCTTCAACTAAATTTTGACATTTACTGGACTCTCGTTCCGCCTGCTCGGAGTCGAAACAAAGGGGCTGTCCGCCTGGCAAAATTATCTTAGCGTCAGCCTAAAAAACGTCATTTACTGGCTCTATCGTACCTCAAACCCCTCCGACCCCTTATTAGTTTGGCAATACCGGTTGAAAAACAAAATCATCTTGGAATTCAATTATCATAAGCTGAATAACTCCATTCCACTTTTTCTCAGAAATTGGTCAATTAATAACACTCTTTTCGATTACAGTAATGATCGAATGATATGGTTGATTTAAATTACCGCGTTTTATTTAAATTTTTATTGTTCTCTATAATATTCATTTCTTTACCCTTGTCTTATCCCTAGGTTGACGGGCTTGAGCAGGTCTCGTCGTTTCCCAGACGAGCCGTGGTGTTTTTTCGCCGCCCAAGCCCGCCACCTATCCCGCATGGGGGACTGGCAGTGGGCACTTTTGTGCCCACACCAGACGCTAAGGAACCCATGCCCCCCCTCCCCGGCTCCCTTTTTTCTCCTCCCTCCTCCCCAAGACAAGGATATCGACAATGTAAAAATGTACTTTACTGTCAGCTCCCTTTTTCCCCTCCTCTTATGCCTTGTGGCTACCCTTTGGAAGGACTTGGGGCATCCAGCTTGCGAAGGTGGCAACTTGGCCTTTGCGGCATTTCTAGTTAAAGTTTTTGTTTCCGGTTTTCATTGTATTAATTCACTACTATTAAGGTACTGAATGTATTTCTTTACAATTCTTTTAATTTTGTATATATCTGTATAATATGCTGCTTTTTCAAGAAATTTGAAATAAAGTTCTCCTTTGAAAAGTAAAAAAAGTATTTATTTATTTATTTATTTATTTATTTATATTTATATTTATATATATATATATATATATATTTATATATATATATATATATATATTTATTTATTTATTTATTTATTTATTTATTTATTTTATTTTTATTTTTTTTCGTGAAAGTGGAGTTATAAAACTCAATTTATTCAACTTCTTTCACCACAAATGTACATGCATAAGTACAATATATACAATTAAAATTATATATATACAAGAAATTTTATAATAAAAAATAATGAAAAATAGTAATAATGAACAATAACTAATACAAATAATGAATAACTGAATAAAGCAACCAAAAGGTAACAAACAATAATAAATAAACAAATCAAAAATACAGATATACATAAATAATCTTCATACAAAAAAGTACATATAAATATATATATATGACTAACATCACGTTACATTACCAAATACGTCACTTACAATACTCATATATACATAATGAAAACAAATATATTCAAGACATTCGTTGATACTTTAGAAATGAGCAACAAATTATATACATTAGAAAAAAATAAAAATAAATACACGTAATTTGTACGATAAGCTAATACAATCAATCAATTACACATTATTAATCAACAAAAATATATATAATACTTACAAAATATATACACATGACATAACTAATACAGTATATCTCAACAAAATACAAGAGGAGACGAGACACAATTAGTATTCAAAATGAATTTGGTTTTGCTCATCTAAAGAGCATAGAACATTGTTTTTTGCGTAGTAAGTTTTAAATAATTTTTTATGAAGTCTGTTTTTTTCCAAAACTAAAAAACGTTTCATATTCTGTTTAAACTGTGCAACAAGGTCCATATGCTTGTAATGTTTGTCAAAAATAATTTTACATCTAGAATTCCAAATTTCACGGAGCATTTTACAAACTATAATTCCTTGAACTGGCTTTAAATTAAGTCCCAGAATTCTGTTACAATCGTTAAGATAACAAAACTTGTTTTTAGTGAGTTTTTTCAATAAATGTTCTATAAACCAAGCATTTAAAGTACGACTACAATAGATAAAAGATGCTCGTGAGTTTCATTTTCAGTATTACAGAGCGGACACTGGACGTCATTAATTTTACCAATTTTGTGTAAAATATTCCTAGTCGGCAAAGTGCGAAATCTAAGTTTGTACAAAAAATTCTTATCCTCGGAATCCATTAAGAAATTCTTCCATATATTATTCCATATCTTATCCCACTCTAAGTTGCTACTGATATGAAGAATATTTTGCCACACATCTTGAACAGCAGGTTTAGTAAATTGCATTAAAACGAGATTTCTATAAATAAATTTAGCATTAGTATCGGTAATATTAATAGGACAATTGTTATTTACATCAGTAACAGTGAGCCAGCTACAGACCCGGTTAGGTGGCCCTTTTCGTTCGTCTTGGATTAAAGAATGATCAATGTGTTTATCAAGACGACTAATAATTTTTCCGGCATTAATATTCAAAATATTACATTTACCGGCAACTTCCTGAAAGGCAATTAAACGATTATGACAAACGACATCTTTGACGTGAAAAAAACCATTCGACTTGAGCACAGGACTATTAAAAACAGTATCATCAGTCGTAACAACAATATTATCCCACAAAGGGATTTCTCTACACTCTAACAAACAAGAAAAATTACGTTCTAAGGTGCCTCCAGCTTTGAGAAAGGCTAATAAAAGATCATTATAAAAGGTGGTAGTATTTGGTGGTAACATTGGCAAAAATGTACCATCCTAAGTTATTGCTAGTACGAGCTTTATTGATCCAATAATCAAAAAAGTATTTCCATTTCCCTTCAGTAGAAGGGTAGCGGGCTAACCACTGTAATTTTAAGCTACACAATTTACTATTGATGTCTATTAATCCTATCTCTAGGGATTTCAACAAATGATGTTTCTTTTAATTTTATCATTTTTACCGTTCCAAAAAATTTCAAAAAATTACTACCTCATTTTTAAATCAGAGCCTCGACAGGCAAGGACACTTCAGGTAGTTCAAACCTGCAACGACGAGACACAATAGTAACCCTACTTTATGTAGGTTAAATTACGTTTAGACCATCTGTCCAGGATACATTGAGTTTTATTTATTCGGGGCCCCCCCAATTATCATCGCGTAACATCATTTCCTAATAATACCTAGAATTTTCATTTTATCACACAAATTAAAATCACATGGCTTATCTTGTCTATTTTTCCAGATACCCAGAAATAAAATTTTAGATTTAGCGATTAAATTTTTAGAACCGCTACCTTTACTATAATTATCCAGAACATTATTTATGACGCTAAATTATTATTATTACTAATAAAAAGACTAGTGTCATCCGCATGTTGGATGCTGAGACGTTACGTACATTACATTCTCCCTTTGGGGAAGCTATACCATTTAAATCACCATTATTTCTTATTAAAGCTGCAAGACCTTCTGCTGGCACAAATAGAATACAACAGGGGGGGACACAGAGGCAACCTTGTTCGATTCCCCTCTCTCACCCGAATGGGTGAACCGATAAAATTGTTGATAATGATACAATCGTTGGGACGGCTATAAAGAAGTTTAACCAAAAGGGGGAAATTTATTTTTAAAATTTATTTTTAAAAGGGTTTTTTTTTAAAAAACAAATTTTAAATTTTAAAAAAAAAAAAAAAAAAACCCAAAAACATTTTTTTTCCCCCCCCCTTTTTCCCCCCAAGGAGGCATGATAGTTTTAATCTATTAGAAATTTTAAAAATTTTAAATTTTTAAAAAACCAAGGGGTTTTTTTTTTGCCGTTTATTTTTTAAATAAGTTTAAACGACACAAAGGATTAAAAGTAAAAAAATTTAGAATGTTTCCCCAAAATTGAAAATTTTGTAAAATTTAACGGAAATTAACCCCGGGACATTTTTTTCTCTCAAAGACCTTTTTTAAATTTTTCATCGGTGTTATTTTAATGTTTAAAAAAAATTTAAAAATTTTGATTATATTCTAAATACCATTAAATAAAAAATAGTTTTTCCCAAATTTTAAATTTTATAAAAAACCAAAAAAGTTTTCCCTTTCCTAATTTTTTATGAATTTTCTTTTTATTTCAATTTTTGTTTTTAAAAAAAAATTTTTTTTTTTTTTTCAGCTTGATCTTGACTGGCTTTTTTCCAAAAGTAATTTCTTTTTTAATTTTTTTTTGTTTTTAGTCAAACCTTTTTTATTTTAAAATTTTTAATTTTTAAACCCTTTATTTTTTTTTTAAATTTTTTTTTGCCAATTTTAAAATTTCTTTAAAATACCCCTTTAATTTGGAAAAATCTACCCCTTTTTTTCCCTTTCCCAAAAACCCAAAAATTAATTTAAAATAAACCCCCTTTTAAAAACTAAAAACCCCTTTCCCGGGAGGAAAAAAAATTTTTTCGGGCCCTTTGCCATAAACACAATTGTGAAGCCTACAACATTATTAGAGACTAAAAAAGAACAAATTTTTTTTTGTTTGGTTTTTTTGAAAATAGTTAAAACCCCTTTTTTCATAAACGGTATTCCCAAAAATAAAAGATTTTTCCCCCCAAAAAATTTTTAAAAATTAAACCAAATTTTTTATTATCATTTCAATTAAAAAACCCTTTAACCCAACTTTCATCTAAACCTTTTTATTAAAACCTTTTGGGTTAAATACGAACAAAATTTTAAAATTTTAAATTTTTTCCCTTTTTCCCCTTATCCCTCTACCCCCACTTTTTTTGTTTTAGCCCTTTTTTTTTCTGTATAAAACCCCCAAAAAAATTTTTTTTTAAATTGCTCCCAAAAACATCACAAAATATTTTTTTAACAAAATTTTAAAATTTTTTTTTTTGGGTAAACGCTTCCTTATTGTTTTGGGGCCTTAAAAGGAAATAAAAAATGGCCTTTTTGGGGGGATGGCTTTTTGGGCTGTAAATAAAAACATCCTTCCCTTTTTTTGAAAAATCCGTGTTCCCCCTTTTTTCCCCCCCGGGGGGTTTGCTGGCTTTACTGGACTGTGGATTGGATTTCCCCGGTTTCCCCTTCCTGCTACTTTTTCAGAAAGTTGTTTTTTTTAGTCACTTTTCCCAAAAAAACCCTTTGGGGGTTTTTTTGGGTTTGTTTTGCGGGTTAGACGCTTGGGATTGGGCAAGCTAGGTCTTTCGGGATCTTTGGGATCCTCTGGGTCTTTCGGTTTTTTGGGGTCTTTTCGGGTTTTTTGGTTTGGTTCTTTTTTTTTCGGTCTTTTTGTTCCCTTTGGGCATCTTGGGTTTTTTACTCTGTGCGGTTTCGTTTCGGGGTTTTTTTTTTCGCCCAAAACTTCCCTTTTAGTTGCTTCGGAGCTTTTTTTCCTTTTCCCCTTTTTTTGTTTTTTTCTTTGTTTTTTAGGTTTCCTAAAACCCTTTTTTTTTTGGAAACCCCCGTCTTTGGGCTTTTGGGTGGTTTTTTTGCCCTTTTTTTTGGGGTTCTTCATTGGGGAAATTCTTCGTCATTTTTTGGGGTTTTTTTTTGTGCTCATCCTTCCCTTTTCCCCGGTTCCATGGTTTGTTTAATTTTTATACTTGTTGTTTTTATTTGGGCATTTTGTGGTCAATTTTTTTTCTCGTGCCTGCGGTCGGTGGGGGAATTTGCAAAAAACATTTATAAAACTTCCTTTTTGGTGTTTCCCAAATTTTTAATTGATTTGGCCTAAACTCACTTTTAGGGGAAGCCGATCTTGGGAGCTTATGGGGGTCTTGTTTATAAAAATTTTCCCCCCGTGTCGTGAAACATTGTTTCGCGTGCCACCCGGGGGTGCGTCAAAACTTTTGCTTGTAAATTGTGGGCCTTTTGGGCGTTTCAGCCTGGGGTCTTCCCTGATTGGCGTTTGTTTGGGGTCCGAGCAACCCAGCCAAAATTTTACCATTTTTCCCCCAAAACCCTACTTTAAATATTTTTTTTTGTGAACTTTAAAAAATTTTTAAAATTCGGGGGAAAATTGGGGCCGTTAATCACTTATTTTTTTTTTAAAAAAAATTTTAATTTAAAAAAAAAATTAAAAAAGGGGGGGAAAGGCCTAAATTTTAAACCCTTTTATAATTTTAAAAATTTAAGGAAAAAAATAGTATTTCCAAAAAAAAAGGGAAAAAAATTTCAATTTTTTGGGGGGCCGGGGGGAAAATTTATTTATTTAATTTAATTTTTTTAAATTTTTTTTTTAATTTTTTTAAATTTTTTTTTTTTTTTATTGAATTGGGGAAAATTTTTAAAACCCAAAAAAATTTTAAATACAAAAAATAAAAAAATTTTAAAACCTTGATGAAGCTAGGTACAGGTTTCTTAATGTTCTTAAGTAAGATACTGCAGACTCCTGTTTCTACGTGGCTGTCGAAGTCGTATGTTTGGCGTCTAATGTTAGCTGCTGTACCATATTGCATCAGAGCACTTGCCACAACGGCATCGGCCATTTCATATGGTGCTTTAACATAGACTACTACTGAATTGAAGACATTGGCGCGTTCACATTCCTCTCTCACTCCTTTCAAGAAGATGCCGGTTCTTGCCACGCATTCACAATCGACGTCATTGTCAAATGTTACATTATACCAACCACTGTCCAGTGGGGCGATGCACTTTATTGTTTCTACGGTGCCAACCTCACTGTTGATTGCGTCATACACCTCTTTTGCTGAAAGATTATTTATATGGCGTGCGTTGAAACGTATTGTGTTCTGGCGTTTGAGCGTGACCGAGCCCTGGGGTCTTAGCATGGCTGCCCATGATGGTCGTCCTGTTGTACGACCACGATACATGGCTGTCGAACGGGCCAAAGAGGCCTTTAACAGATCAAAGATAGTACCAAATATATCTTATATTAGTCTCTACTCACAATTAAAGATGAATATGACTCTTGTAGAAGGCAAGAAGCACAAATAGGTGTAAATAAAAGGAAATTCGAGGAGCGAATTCGAAAACACGTCTTGCGCCGTCGAACGCTATTTATTTTTTTATTTTTTTGTATATTTATTTTTTTATTTATTTATTTATTTATTTATTTATTTAAGTAGTATGTTAGACGCCGTGTCTGGACCATCGACCTAAAAGGGGCGGGGCTTAATGAAATTTAAAAAAAGAGGAGGTTGTTTTAAGAAATCTTAAAAAGAGGCGAAGTTTAAAATATTCAAAAAGAACGCATGACGTCATCAAAATTGATGGCGCCATGTGAAAAGGTATTTAAAAAAGAGGCCGGGTAGTAGTAGGAAGAGGTTATTAAAAAGTTTTAATTAAAATTTTAAAAAATTATAAAAAAACGACCTAAAATAGACGCCGAAAAAATATCGCCATTTTAAAAATTAAAAAATTAAAAAAATTAAAAATATTATGTTGATATATATTGAGAAGAGGATATGGAAAACGTAAGAAGAAAATATTTGTCGAAATACACATTGAGAGAATTGAAAGAGTTTGCGCGAGAGCACAAACCGTTAATATTAGTACAAAATAGCAAGGATAAAGTTAATAAACGTTCATATTACAACGCTATCAAAAAATATTTACAACGTCAAAAACCAAAGCCGTTAACTAAATTAAATTTAGGAGAACTGAGAGAGCGTATAGCGACTGAAAATATAAATTTACCTCAACGCGGTGCGGGGAAAAGAGGGCAGTTGTTAAAACAAGACTACATCGCTGCTATTAAAAGGTTTCGCGGCCAAGAAAAGGAGTTGAGATTTAACCCCCCTAATGACGGAGGAAGTCATTTGCGCGAACGAAGAATGATCGTTTCGCTCAATCACAGCAAAGAAAAAGATTTAAACATATTTTGGGAAGCGGTAAAACCAAAGATTATCGAAAAGTTTGCTTTTGACTTGAAAGAATTTGGGCCGTTTAAGTTTATGATAAAAATAAGTATTAAATTACTTAAAGAAAGACTAGACGGTATAATAGATGAACATACTTCATATTTTCAGAAAAGTAAAATTTTATTATTGAACTTGGATAGCGTCGAGGATGTTCTCAATACTGCTTTTTCACAAATTCAAGAGAATTTAGAAAAATGGACGCGCAACGGTTCTGGATGGGAGGTAGATCGTATCAAAGATATGATTATTACTTACGCAAAATATCATCCTTTAAGAGGTGGTTCTTATATCGAGCTACCAAACTATATAAAAAATAAAAAAGCGTGCATAAACGTAAAAAACAAAGACGACGATTGTTTGCGATGGGCGCTTCGTGTCGCTCGTTTTCACACGAGCAAAGAAAAAGGAATAAAAATAAAACATCCAGATAGGCCATCAACATATCCGACGGAGGATGGTTTAAATTTTGCTAATATCGATGCTCCAACTCCGATTAATCAAATTAAGCGTGTAGAGAAACAAAATGATTTAGCGATAAATGTTTTTGGTTACGCTAACGCGGAGAGCGAATCAAAATCGATACTAGTTTACAAACTTAGCGATCAACCGGCAAAACTAGATCGTATAAATTTATTATTAATTCATAAAGAAGAACAAGAAGGAACTAGATCTCACTACGTTTGGATCAAGGATTTTAATAAATTACTTTTTGATCAAACAAAACACGATCATCGTCAACATTTTTGTTTTAGATGTTTACAGGGTTTTTCGACGTAAGTGTATCTCGAAAATCACGTAAAAATGTGTAATGGAGTTAACGGTAGACCTACGATGATCGTTATGCCGATAAAGGGTAAAAACGATACGGTAAAATTTATACATTTTCATAAAAAGATGAAAGTTCCATTCGTTATATACGCCGACTTTGAAAGTATTATTAACAAGATTGAAGACGTTGCTACAACTAACACTAAAAAACTGCAAGAACACGTAGTTTGCGGTTATTCATACGTAGTCGTTCGACACGACGGTGAAACTCGCGATGTTGTTGTATATCGAGGAGAAGATGCGGTTGTACACTTTTTAAATAAATTAGAAAAAGAAGTAGAAAACATCAACGAGATATTTAAAAACCCTCGGGAAATAATAATGTTAGATGAAGATGTAGAAGATTTTAAAAACGCTAAAAAGTGTTGGATATGCGAAAAGAGATTCTTTGATGGCGATGAAGAGTTTAGTATGGTACGCGATCATTGTCACGTTACCGGCAAGTATAGAGGTGCCGCGCACAACTGTTGTAATTTAAGACTAAGTTTAAAACCAGAGAAAACTTTTATTCCGGTCTTGTTTCATAATTCACGAGGCTACGACTCTCATCTTATTATGCAAGGCGCGAGTAAAACGCGAGGAAAACTATAGTATATCGCGAACAATATAGAAAAGTATATTTCTTTTTCAATCGGGCAACTACGATTTATCGATAGCGCGCAATTGTTAATCGCTTCGTTGGACAAACTAGTGCAATCAAACAATTCTTTTCCAATTACTAAAAAGTTTGAATCCGATGAAGAAAAATTAAAACTCGTTAAACAAAAGGGTATTTATCCGTACGAATACATGGATAGTTTTGAGCGTTTCAAAGAACCCATCCTTCCTTCGAAAGAAATTTGTTATAGTAGTTTAAACGATAATAACATTACTGAAGAACAATACGAGCACGCTAAAAACGTTTATAGCAAGTTTGATTGTAAAACTCTAGGAGATTATGACGATTTATACGTGCGTACCGATACTTGCTTATTAGCGGACGTATTTGAAAATTTCCGCGCTACTTGTATAAAACAACACGGCTTGGATCCGGCTAATTATTATACGAGTCCGGGTTTAAGTTGGGACGCTTTGTTAAAGCATTCGAAAGTTCGTTTAGAATTGTTTACGGATGTCGACATGCATTATTTATAGAAAAAGGTACTAGAGGAGGAACGTGTATGGTAAGCAAACGATACGCTAAAGCAAACAATAAATACTTACAAGATTACGATAAGTCAAAACCAACGAGTACGGGTACGCGATGAGTCAACCTTTGCCAACCGGAAAATTAAATGGTTGAGCGAAAAACAAATTGATAGACTTTCTAGTAAAGGATTAAAACGTAATAAAGGATGCATTTTAGAAGTGGATTTAGAATACCCTAAAGAATTACACGATTCTCACAGCGATTTTCCACTCGCGCCAGAGACGTTGACGGTGCCAAAAGAATGGATGTCGGCGTATCAACAAAAGTTATTAAACAACAAACCCGCTCCAAACGTTGCAAAATTAGTTCCAAATTTATACGATAAACACAACTACGTGCTTCATTATCGCAACTTGCAGTTGTATTTACAACTCGGTATGAAACTAACTAAAATTCATCGCGTATTAGAATTTGACGAATCGCCGTGGATGAAATCTTACATCGATTTAAACACTCAACTCAGAAAAGACGCAACGAGTGATTTTGAAAAAGATTTATTTACACTCATGAACAATTCAGTTTTTGGAAAAACGATGGAAAATGTACGAAATCGCGTCAGAGCAGAGGCTAGGATTTTTGATAACGATTTAGTGGCGATTCACATGCATAAAATAAAACTCGCGCTCAATCGCCCAGTCTACGTTAGGAATGAGCGTACTGGATTTATCTAAACATTTAATGTACGGTGTTTATTACAATCATTTAAAAAATAACTACAACGAGAAATGCGAGTTACTATACATGGATACGGATAGCTTGTTACTCGAGATTAAAACGAGCGCCGTATATAAAGATTTATATAAAAACAAATCTTTATACGATTTTAGTAATTATAAACAAGATCATTTTTTACATTCTGAAAAGAATAAAAAGATTATAGGAAAATTTAAAGACGAGACTGCGGGAACTCCAATCTATGAAATTGTTGGTTTAAGACCAAAAATGTACTCTATACTTTTATCTAACGAAAAAGAAATAAGAAAAGCTAAAGGTGTTAAAAAACAAGTTTTAGAAAAGAAAATTAAACATGAACGATATAAACAAGTTTTATCTAAAAAATAATACGCTTTATCACGATATGAATTTTATTAGACATGAAAAGCATAGATTATATACAACGCGAGTAAATAAAATATCGCTATCTCCTTTAGACACAAAGAAATATATTTTAGAGGATGGAATACATACTTTAGCTTACGGCCACTATAGTCTTAACGCTACAAAAGTTTAATGGGAGGATTTTCCGTATCTATCGGAACAATTTGTAATTCTTCCTTTACAAAACTACGAATTGGCGCCCCCGCTTCTAAAAAATACAAGATGGGTTGATAAGGAGCTTTCATCGTTTGACGAACACTATAAATTTTTATACTCCATATAGGATCGGTAGCGCGACGTCTCGTATCTTTTTCAGCTTCACCGGGTGCGTATAAATACCGTACTAAACTGTTTAACGAGATTCTTTTTTCATTCTTTTCAACGTTAACAACTGGTGAGGCTGGATTTTGCCCGACGATTGGCAATTTAATCGCGTCTTTAGGTTTTAAATTGATGAGGCGAGTCGTTTCGTTGTTTAACGCTTTTACGACCGGCGGTAATCTTTTAACCCATTCTCTATTTCTCGTGTTCATCGCAATTTCTTTAGCGTATTGATACGAAAATAATCTTTCGCTTAAAGTTCTATTAAATCGCTCTACTATACCTTGAGCTCTATGATTACCGGCTTCGCTTCTTTGAATTTTTACATTCTTTGAATTCTTTGAATTCTTTGAATTTTTTCAAACGCTAGTGTGACTTGAGCGGCGGTTTTATCGGTTAACGGTTCAGCCGCTTTATACCTACTGGCTTCATCTACGACGGTTAACGCGTACTTGTACGTCTTTTTATTTACGATATCGTGCGGAAGAAACAATAAATCCGCTTGATGAACCTCGTTTGGTTTTTCAAACGTACTATTTGAACTGGTCGGTCTTGGAATGTATTTAGGATAGGGTAAATAAATTTGCCACAGCGCTTGCTTTTTTATCCACCGTGAAACTAATTTTTTATTTACTTTAGTTTCTTTAGCTAATTTATTAATCGCGTTGAGACCTTTGTAGTATCCTTTCGGACTATAATAAGCGTCTCGTAGCTTTAGTTTCGTTCTTTTATCCATTTTAATATTTATAATTATATTTTTATTCTGGAGAATCATAATATTTTTTGGTAAAATTCCTTGTTGAACTAACCACATTTGCGTCATTGAAGCGACCGAAACGGTCGCGGTGAGTTTTAGACCATCTGTTATATCCAATTTTCCTAAATTAGCCAGCTCTATTTTAAATACTTTTTTACCGAGCATGCTGTATAAAACGGCAAAAAGCCCTACAACGGCGCTGTGATAAGCTGAATTAGCGATCATTGTTGTATCCATCATATTTTATATTCATTTAATATAATTAAAAAAAATTAAACTTATATTTGGTCGCTAGCTTTGGCCGCTAAGACTATTCCATTTCAAAAACTTGTTGTTTTTGAGGCGCATGTATAGGTTCTGACGGTATAGGTTTTGAAGGGGCGGGTTTTGGTTTTGACGGCTCTTTTTTAGAAAAAAAGAAGTAATAAACGAACCCTCCAACAACTAAGCCACCTAGAGCGATGTATTTGTAGTTTATTCCATCGCTTTCTTCTTTTGTAGGTTCATCGTTCGTTGTCGCGGTAGATCGTACAGCGGCTTTAACTTTGGTTTTAGTTGCACCCTTTTTTAATTCTTGTTTTTTCTTTTTATTAAGTTCGACGAGTCTTTTACCAGCTGCGACTCTCCCTGGTTTTTTAAACTTTTGTATCGCTCGCTTTCGTTACCGTTGACGGCGGCGTCTCCGCAGCTTGGCGCTGGCGCGGTGAAGCGTTTTTCGTTACTGGTGACGGTTGCGCATTCTCCAACTCGTTCGTGTTCATCGCTTTTATTATCTATACAAGATTCTTCTTTTTTACTTTTTATATGTTTCGCCGTAATTAACGATGCACTAAGCGGCGCTAACAACATGCCGTAGTTGTAGTATAAATCACACGCTACGGTAGAAAGCATGCTCGAAATAATGGATCATTTTCTAAATCCGAAATTAATTTACCTTCATTATCAATTTCAAAATGATGGCCGTATAAATCAATGCGATTTAAACCAAATCCTAACAATTTGGCGTATAACGTTAGAATAGCGCTACCTAAAGACTGCGTTATATCACGGCCTAATTTAGTTTCGTATTGCGTGTATAATACATCTTGATCTTCGCTAGATAAAGCTTCAATGTCGCCGATGGAATACTCTTTTCCGAAATATTTTTTCAAATCTCCTCCCGCCACAACGGCCAAGAGACGTTTGTTTCGTTGCTTTTGTTTTAGCACTAACGAGTCGTTGATTCCATCCGCAGATGGTGGGCTTAGCGCGGGTGGATTTTCGTTTAATAGTTTATGAAGTTCTTCCATTTATTATAAGTATTTATATATAAAAATCAGTAAAATAACAAGTCGTCGTCAAGTCATCGTCAAGTCGTGCTAAGTCGTTGTCAAGTCGTCGTCAAGTCGTCGTCAAGTCGTTGTAAAGTCGTCGTCAAGTCGTTGCCAAGTCGTCGTCAAGTCATCGTCAAGTCGTCGTCAAGTCGTCGTCAAGTCGTAGTCAAGTCGTCGTCAAGTCGTTGTCAAGTCGTCGTCAAGTCGTGCCAAGTCGTTGTCAAGTCGTCGTCAAGTCGTTGCCAAGTCGTCGTCAAGTCGTTGTTAAGTCGTCGTCAAGTCGTCGTCAAGTCGTAGTCTAGTTGTCGTCAAGTCATCGTCAAGTCGTGCTAAGTCATAGTCTAGTTGTCGTCAAGTTGTTGTCAAGTCGTGCCAAGTCGTCGTCAAGTCGTCGCCAAGTCGTCGTCAAGTCGTGCCAAGTCGTTGTCAAGTCGTCGTCAAGTCGTTGCCAAGTCGTCGTGAAGTCGTTGTCAAGTCGTAGTCAAGTCGTCGTCAAGTCGTAGTCTAGTTGTCGTCAAGTTGTTGTCAAGTCGTGCCAAGTCGTCGTCAAGTCGTCGTCAAGTCGTTGCCAAGTCGTCGTCAAGTCGTTGTCAAGTCGCAGTCAAGTCGTCGTCAAGTCGTAGTCTAGTTGTCGTCAAGTTGTTGTCAAGTCGTGCTAAGTCGTCGTCAAGTCGTCGTCAAGTCGTGCCAAGTCGTCGTCAAGTCGTCGTCAAGTCGTTGTCAAGTCATCGTCAAGTCGTGCTAAGTCGTCGTCAAGTCATCGTCAAGTCGTGCTAAGTCGTTGCCAAGTCGTTGTCAAGTCGTCGTCAAGTCGTCGTTAAGTCATTTATTCTAGAATCGCATAACTGGTAGGTTGATCCGTTTTTAAAATCAATTTACAATGTTTGACTCGTTTAAATTTTTCGTGTATTTGATCTCTCAACTCTTTCGTCGGTATAACATCATTTTCTCGAAGGCAATCTTCGAACGAATCTCTATCTTTACAATAAAATAAACACACCCATTTGAGTTGCTCTCTAAAATCTTTCAATACGCTATTATATTTTTGTGAAATGATCCAACAGCTGTGATTGACGTGTCGGCCGCTAAAAGCTAATTGTATTAACGCATTCGTTTTATCTCTGCCGAAATTTTTATATCGCGAATCTTTATTGGCGCTACAATCATCAACGATAAACAACGTCTCGGTTCCCTCGAGTATGTCGCTATACATTTCTATCGCTTTGTTTAACGTATAGTCTTTTAGATTATCAACGAGCACTCGCTCATCGTTCCAAATCCATTTTCTATTTTGATACGCGTCGTTGTTACCGATGGTGGGGCATAATATAACGATCGTTTCGAAATGATTTAAATATTATTTTTCTAACGAGTTTAAAACAAATTCAGTTTTTCCGCATCCGGTTTGTCCGCAAATGAGCCCAGCGTGTGGATATTTAGGCAGCATTGTCTTTTAATATTAAGCGTTAATACTAATAATCGACGGATTCAAAACGCGAGTTTCTTATATTGAGTTGTGCGTCCATAATAATAAAAGTGTACATGTTCAATTCACCCGCGGTTTCCGCTTCTTTCTCTATTTGAATGGTAATTCCTTCGGATAAGTTTTGTACTCGTCTTCCGCTTCCGTGTATTTTATTGTCGGTGCTCGTTCTCATATCTAAAAATAAACCGTATCGATTGAGTAAATAATCGGCTTGTTTGACGTTGGATAAATTTAGAGCTTTAACGACTTGAATAGCGTGTTGTTTATTTGAATCACCGAAATATTTTTGAATTTCTTCCCAATGTTGATACCTTTGCATTCCGTGCGCGTAAAGTTGATTGGGAACGCCTTCGATCGTAATTGAAACTTTATTGATTTTTGGATTATAAAATCTATTCGATTCTTTTACATTGGGCTCTTTGAATAAAAACAATATTCCTTTCATACTTTTTGCGGGGGTATTTAAGTTGATATTCCACGTCGTATTGCTTTTGTTTAACGGGGTCACGCTTTGTCGTAGTACGCGATCAAACAATATCGGCAGCCGGTTGCTATATTGATTTTTAATCGTTCGAGCGAGTTCCGGTATATGAACGACTTGGTATTCTAAAGAAATCCCGCTTATGATATATTTTGCATTATCGTCGGTGCTTTTAATTACGCTCGAAAATGTATTAAACACGAGTTCGTAAGTCAATCGATCTGCGATGCCCGATTGGTAGTAGGGTTGATGATCGGTCAACAATTCAAAATCGAGTGGAATGTGATACCTATTTTTAAACGTATCTGCGATGGCTTTATCTTTTCCTCAGTTGCCAGCGGGAACCTTGTCGCTAGCGTTTACTTTTAATTTAGTCACGTTAGCATTTTCGATTCCTTGGTACGCTAGATTGTCGCGTTGATCTTTAGTTAACCATTCGTCTTTATAACAATTGAACACATCCGCATCGTCTAAAGAAAATATTTCATTTCCTTCCATTTTAATAATTATACGTTTTACGATAGCTCTACCTATATTCTGTACCATCGTTCTCGTATCATCATCCGCGGACTCGAGATCAATGTTGAAAGCTAATTTAACCGTTCCGGGAACGATAACGTCGTTTATTCCTAAATTTGGAAAACGAACCGTCAACAACTGATTTTCGGTAATTGTACTCGGATTGTTTGTAATGACGACCTTTTGACGCAATCGTTTTATTCCCAAGGGTTCTCTTAATGTTCTGTATGGATTGAGCACATCTCCGTACGTATTATTTGTCATAGTTTATAGTCGTTAAATATAATAATTGTTATATTTTTTAAAATAAAATGGTGAGTGCAGCGATGATGATTGGAGGCGCGGTCGTTAACGCGCTAGCTTTTACCGGATCAAATTTTTTATTTAGTTCTTTTCGTTCCAACGACGCCGAACAAGAACGAGCGAGGCACGATTTAGCGCTAGAACGACTTTCGAAAGCTAGAGACGAATTTAGTAAAAAGCGTTTAAAATATCTAGATTATTTAAACGAACGATTACGAAAAGAATCGAGCGCCGAAAGAACGTTTAGCAACATTGACGTTGCGATGAATGAATATTCGCGAGTCACGGGTAATCAATTTAATTTACCAAAAGATTTATACGACGAAGATTTTTACGTTCCTAGAGAAGATAAAAAAACTCCAGAAATTTTATTTATTTTGATTGGAATGAGTATAGTGGGATACGCGAGTTATAAATTGTTAAAAAAAGATAAAAGGTAATTGTAAATGGCGGGAAGATATGAACTTTTAGAAGTGGATCCAGATTTTAATCGCCCAGAAGATGATGATGAAAATGATGTTGAATTAGATAATGGCGGATATATTGAAGATGATACCATCAGCACCCAGTTGGGAGAAGAAGAAACGACTTTTAGTGTGCCTAATTTATCTCAACAAAGTAGATTACTTAAAGATACGGTCGAGGATTTTTACAACAGTATAGGTCATGAAAACGCTATAAAAGACTATACTAAATTTACGCTTAAACTAGAAAATGGAAAGAGTATGCTTTATTATTTTAAAGGTAATAAAGAAATACGTCTAACTAAAAAAGCGGTGGATTTTTAGCATTTAGTTCAATAAGAGGTTTAACTATAAACGATTTGTTACCATTTGGTGAAAGTGAAAAAGCTATAATAAATGTTATAACAGAAACGGAAAAACCGCTAGTAGAGTCAACCGATCAAACGAGCGGTGGGAGAAAGTTACCACCTACACCGTTGCAACGCGTAGAAAAATCAATACAAGTTCAAGAAGCCATCGAAATGGCTGTGATGACTCTCGAGAAAGAAGAGAGAGAAACTCAAACGCAATTAAACATTCCATGGCGGGAAATAAAAGCGCTCAATGACATTATGAGTACAAATCAGGGTGAACAATTAGGTCTTTTAACTAAATTAAAAGCAATGAACCAAAGAATCCGCGATATGGAAGAAATAATTTCTAGCGCTAACGAGAGAGGGTTTGACGATGAAGAATATCAACGAGATTTGAAAAAACTAAAAGATGAAAAACAAGTTTTGCTAGAACAAATAGATGCGCATGATTACGTTCTTCGTAGTCAAATCAATAGAATTAAAGAAACGTTTCAAAAAATGTTTGAAAGAGATGTTACGCTGGGTGAAAGAATAAAAACTTTATTTAGAGAACAAGGTATAACGATCGTTAGTGTATTAACGGCTTTTAGTATGACGATCGGTTTTATCGTTAAAGCGATCGTAAATGTCGCAAAATCAGCTATACCAACACCAAAACCTACACCACCAACGCCAAAACCTACGCCTAAACCCTCTCAGCCCGAACCAACACCAGAACCGAGCGGTGGCGGTGTAAAAGAGTGGATACAAAAAACATTAAAAAATCTAGCGAGTGTATTAAATAAACTTGGAGAAAAAGCTTTAGCCGCTTTACCGGCTATAATCGGCGCGGTCGCGAGTTGGTTATTTAAAACAGCTTCCAACATTGTCTCATGGACGGCGGAACACTTGTGGTTAGCTTTAACGGAGGTTGGAGTTTTTATTTTAACTTACACGCAACGAAAGCTAGCCTAACAATTCGTAAACTATAACGCCGGGGCCGGCTAAAACCGCGAAACCAATAATCAAAGCATTTTTTTCATCTTGGTGCTGGGTGTCGCGAGATTCTTTTAAAGGGTTTTGAGTTACTCTAACCTCCAAAGGGTCTTGTAGCGTTGCGCCGACGCGTAGCGTAGAAAGAGATTCTTGCGTAGCTTCGCTAGCGGCTTCGCTAGAGTGCTTAGCTGTTAACGATGACGTTGATTGTAAATTAGAAGGAATAGTAAGAGGAACGGATTCCGAATTTGTATCTAAATTTGAACCCAACGATAAATCACTCGACGCGATTAATAAATTATTGTTGTATCCCACGTACGTACCTATACGCATATTCATATCACTCGGCATCATGTATAAATTTTCTCCGATAGCAAAGTTTAGTTGCGAGCGTGCGTATTGTAAAACATCTTGATATCGATCAATATTAGATTGTAAATCAACCGGAGAATTAATCTCAGCATTTACTATATTTATAAATTCACGCTTAGCGTCTAAACCGGTACCTTGTGTAAGAATTCCACTTTTAGCTCGCGCTTGAGCACCTAAAATCGCGTAAACGTACGTTCTTATAGAATCGTTGATTCGTTCCGTACCGATATCCGTAAAACCTTTAGCTAATTTAGATTCGAGAATGTACCCAACCCAACCTCGTTCAGCTTTTAAAGATTGTTCGATATAATCGATCTTAATATAATCTACGTAAGGCTCAAACTTTTGTGGTGAAACATCTTCAAGGTCTTGAGAAAATTTCATAATATTTATATTCGGGTTATACTTTCCACCAACAAAACGAGTGTCGACAAAATTTTTACCTGGCACGGGAGCATACACGCCGCTTTTTACGTGTTCATAAGCCGTACCTAAACCTCCAGAGTTTTTGTCTAATTGTTGACGCCATTGAACATCAGGCGACGCGTGAAATTCTTTACATATATTATAATACGCGTTAATGTTTATATTATTTTCAAACGCGCTATAAATTGGATTTAAAGGTTCTGGGCAACTCATTTCTTTTAGTATTCGTCTAATTTGATAATATACGTGAAACCTAAAAAAACTACGAATCATATTATTCGAATGATATAAATGTTTATAACTCACGCCGCAACCCGTCGTACTACACCACGTTGCAAAATTTATTTGATTTTGATAAAACGGTTTAGGAGAATATCTCCACCGACGTACGTCAAAGAAATTATAAACGCGCGGTAATCTATAATTTAGAAAAGGATTAACGAGTTGTACGTTAAAAACTCGTTTTCGTTAACGTAAATATCTAGACTCGTTAAATCGCTAGCGCTAAAAACAAGAGGCGCGTTAAAATTTCCAGATTGTGGATACCGTTTTGATAAATTACTCTTAAATTCTAATGGGAAAGTCATTTTATATATTAATATTATAAATTTTAATAACAAAATGTATCATACTTTTGAGATCGAAATTGAAAGAAATGGCGGGTTAGTTCAATTAGACGACGTCATCGACAACCGCGAAGGCAATCTCGCGATTATATTACATAGCGCTATCGTTTGGGTGGGATATTACAACGTGCGTAGAAAAGAAAAAATAATCTATCGTACGGACGGTGAGCCGGATGATGTAAAGTTTATCGAGACCGGGCCTTTACAACATTTACGAAATTATCGATATTATAGTAAAATACGCGCGGTGGATTATTTTTACCATCGATAAAAAAACAGGTGTTTTCTTGCTAAAAGTGGCACAAGAAGGCAAATCCGTCAAATTTTCTTCTGGGTTAGCTAATTTACTCAGGCTTCACAGCGAATTTCTAACCGTGGGAGAATATACTAAAAAAGTTGACGTACAACTTTTTAAAATTTTATACATTCATTGCGATCAAATTTCTACGGCCGACAATTATTTTAACGGCAAACCTTCCACTCTTTTAAGAATTTTTCCTTTACAAGACAAATCATTCGGAGAAAGTATGGTGAACGAATATAAAAACCCATTATTAAAAAGGCTAAAAAGAGATACTTTTAACGCGTTAAGTTTTCAAATTAGAGATTCAAAGGGTAGAGACATAAATAATCACGGTTTCCCCATTATTTTAGATCTAGAGATTATATAAATATGACGAGTATTTACGGACCGAGTCGTGCGAGTGACGGTGTTTATACTAAAGATGGAGGCGTTGAAATTTTACGAACATCGCTTAGCGAAATTTACGAACATCATGGCTATCTCAACAGAGATAAAATTTTACAAACGATACCTCTAGTCGAAAAATTTAACGTCATACTCGGATGGCACGCTCATTTTAAATTACCCTTTTTTATGTTTAACGCAGTGCCAACGTACTGCAGTATTTTTGTACAATTTATGAAAACCGATAGTTTTACTACGCATCCATCGACGCGCGATTACGCAGCTGACGTTTATTATATCCCTTCTCCAGAACGAGATGAGAAATTTCATTTTCTAGATGATGAAACGCAACATCTCAAGTACGAAATGTGTTTTAAAATGCGAAACGTTCGAAAAGTTTTTGTAGAAGCGACCTTTTTCGGCGCGCTAAATTCTAAAATCTGTTTCAATATAAAAAATTTAAGTTTACCGTTAAATTAAAATTTATACTAATAATAAATATGACGAGTATTTACGGACCGAGTCGAAAAAGTGAGCAAGTTTCGTTTAGTAACAATGATGATGAAACTTCACAAACTATAACATTTTATAGTTTAAGTAATATATTTTCTCTTAAGTGGAAACGTTATAAATTTTTTCTTTGGAACGAAGGGCCATTATATGACGGTTTAAAATATCGAAAAATATATACTACTAATCGAGTAAACGATTATTATGAAGCTATAAGGTATGACCTTGTAGACGGGGTCGGTACTATCCTTTTTTTAGAAACCACTCCTTTAAATAGTGAAGAAGTAAAGCTTACAGAAAGCGGACTTTACTTTAAAATAAAAAACAACAATGAGTACGATAGAAATGTTTTTATACAAGCATCATTGTTCGGCTCTTTAACAACTGGAATATTTTACAAAATTAAAGTTTATAGTTGGCCGCTAAATTAAATTTTTATAATCTTTACTATTAATAATAGAAACAATGAGCGTAGTTACAGAATCAACCAATATTTATCCAAATTTAAAAAATATGTCGTCAAATCCTTTCAACGACAATGGTAAATCATTTCGTCTACAAAAAATCGATGATATTCAAAAAGAAATACAAAATGAAATATACCGACGCGAAGCCGTATATAAAAAATATAATAAAATCATCAACGCTTGTAGAAACGATGGCGGAATTGTGCGGTATGGGAGCGGGAGCTATTGGAATAGCCAGTATCGCTACCGTTATAGCGGCGCCCGTGGGATACGTTTTAGAAGGTTTAGCTTTAGGGTTGGGTGGCGCGGCGTTTGCCGTCAAATACGCGAAATATAAACTATCTAAAAAAGCTAAAAAACACGATGAAATTAGAGTTTTAGCATTGTCTAAACTCAACACGATCGTAAACCACGTTTCGAAAGCGATCGAAGACGGTATCATCACCCAAGAAGAATTTGTACTCGTATGCGAAGAGCGAGATAAATATTATAAAATGAAAGAAAAAATCCGTAACAACTCTAACGAAGCCGCGACTTTACCTGCTAAAACAGGGGTTAAAACTACCGATGTAGATAAAGAAAAAAAAGTTCTTATAGAAAAACTTTTGAGTTTAAAGTAGCCTTTACTATACAAAAATCTTATAAACAAAAACCCGTTTCGCAAGTAGCGGAACGGGTAACCGTTAGACCTCCCCCGTATAATTTAAATTTTTAGTTGCTATAAACGAGTCGTTGTCTATAACAACTCGATCATCGTTAGATTATAATTTCGTACTATTCCTTTAACATGCTTAAAACTTTTTACTTTTAGCGTCTTTGCGCAGTTTGTACATAAACTTATCGATGTATTTGTACCTTTTTTACATTTTCTACATGGAATGGGTACACTTTTTCCGTTTTTAATTTTAGACTGATGAAAAGCGCAATAGCTCACATTTGGCGAGCTAAGTATACAACATTTAACCGTTTTACCAACCATTAACTATTTGCAAGGAACGATCACTTTCGGTTTTGATTCCATACTCTATTCAATATATATCTAGATAATATTTTTTCTTTTTTTTAATCAATTTTTTGGAGATATTTTTATTTCCGAAAAATAATCTCTTGCAATATTTTTCGTAAGAGTTTACATATAGCTTTCTTCGTTTTCTGAAAAACTTTCCTCGTTTTCTGAAAAACTTTCTTCGTTTTCTAAAAAGCTTTCTTCGTTTTCTGAAAAGCTTTCTTCGTTTTCTGAAAAGCTTTCTTCGTTTTCTAATAAGCTTTCTTCGTTTTCTAATAAACTTTCTTCTTGGTTTTCTAATAAACTTTCTTCTTTGTTTTCTAATAAACTTTCTTCGTTTTCTAAAAAGCTTTCTTCTTTTATATAAGCGGTAATTTTTCCTAAATTACTACCGACGCGGCAATTTTTAACGGAAAGTTTTCAACGTGAGGAGCATAAAATTGTATTTGTTTGTCCAAAGATGAAATTTTTAATAAAATGCTAAATAAAGACACCGCAAATGTAGCCGAATAAGTAGGCGGTTGTTTTTTATCGTATTGCCCCAACTCTAAAGCTACGGTGTAAAGACTTTCGTTATCGCTATAAAAACTAGTGTAATCTAAATCGTACATCTTTACGTAAATTTTTGTACCAACTCGCAACATTTTTTTAAGTTTTATAATATCGCTACTTTCGACTATGTAAGGATATTTATAAGCACCGGATTGATGTTCGTCTGGTAATTCGATCAAACGCTCGTAATGCACCGTATTAATGACCACGCTGTAAATTTCTCGTTTTTTTTACCGCACATTTCAACCGTGCAAGTTTCGATATAAATTCGTTCATTTTTTACGTAAATAATTAAAGGAACTTTTCGTCTTATGTTACGAGTCATTCTTTGTAAATGTTTTAGATTTACCGTAAATTTAATTGGATTTTCGCATTTAAATTCAAAAAAGTTTTCTCGATTTAATTTCATATCGATTAATATTCTTTCCGTTCGATCTATATCGCGGTAATAAAAACCATCGTAATCTACTTTAAAAGTAGCCTTTGATTGTATTCCCACTAAAATGTCGATTAAAATTTTAAACGTATAGCCTACTTTAATTTTAAAATAAAAATCATAATCCGTGTTATAATCTTTTAATTTCTTCTCGTTAAACCAAACACGTTGCTTAAGTTTATCTGCAACTGGCGTCAACATTTCGTATCCTTTGTTCTCCTCTTTTTCGTCTTTTATATAAGCCCCCGTATCATAATCTTTAAATTTCACCTCAATCAACAAAACACGCTTAGGCATATTTTTTGCAACCGGCGTTATCATTTCATAGCCTTTTGTTTCTTCTATATTATCTTTTTTGTCTTCTACGTAAGCGCCCGTTTTATAATCTTTAAATTTCATCTCACTCAACAAAACACGCTTAGGCATATTTTTTGCAACTGGCGTCAACATTTCGTATTTATTATTCTCCATATCCTCTTCTCAATATATATCAACATAATATTTTTTATTTTTTTATTTTTTTATTGTTTTAAATGGCGATATTTTTTCGGCGTCTATTTTAGGTCGTTTTTTTTATATTTTTTTAAATTTTAATTAAATCTTTTTAATAACCTCTTCCTACTACTACCCGGCCTCTTTTTTAAATACCTTTTCACATGGCGCCATCAATTTTGATGACGTCATGCGTTCTTTTTGAATATTTTAAACTTCGCCTCTTTTTAAGATTTCTTAAAACAACCTCCTCTATTTTAAAATTCCATTAAGCCCCGCCCCTTTTAGGTCGATGGTCCAGACACGGCATCTAACATACTACTGTTTATTTATTTATTTATTTATTTATTTATAATTAACAAAATGGGAATCAGCGGGAATTTCAATAACTTCATTTTCACATTGTAACAACTGGAAAATGGAGACTAGTTCCCGATTATTTTGTTATTTCTGCATTTTAGAAACTGAAAATGTTACCCTTTTCTCTTTTAATAAATCAACTTTTACCTTTGAATACTCTAGGGCATTTGGGACGACGACGACGCAGCCCACAACTACCCGGTAGGTCTATAACATGTTTTTTAGGACAACAAAAAAACAATTTAAAAACGTACGTTCATTTTCAAGACATACATCATTATATCCAACCTGCAATCCAAGGCTTGGTGGTTCCATAACTCCTCAATAGCAATATTTCTCAATGACCTTTGATTTAAACCTCAGTGTTTTTAGAAATCCCCGATGGTAGGTAATTGGTATTGACAACAAAAATAGTACTGGTAAACGGGGAAATCAAAATTACAAATGACATATCCTACAAATACAGTTTTTATTATTTTTAATAAGGTTACTGGCACTTCATTTCAATTAAATACGAATGCCCATTTTTTATCAAAAGTGTATAAAGGCAAACCTTTATTTTTGCAGTTGAAACCGATTGTGCAATATTGTATTACTGTAAAGATTTATTAGTCATTGTTTCATATTAATTCGTCTTTTTATTAAATTTCTCTTAATTTGGTATGATGTAAATGTAATACCAGTGGTACCGTTCATGAAGGCATTCAGGGACCAATTTAATCAAGCTGCTTAGCAAAGAATATTGCTAAGCAACATAAAACAGACTACCAGCCAAACTACACATTTATTTTAAAAGTTTTACATTTATTTTAATAATTAGTCTACTCAGCAGCACTAATTAGGAACTAGACCCATGCCACATTTAATTAGCTTTTATATGCCCTGGCATGAGTCACTGGCATTGTTTTGATTTGTATGTATTTTAGTGTCAAATAAATAGCCTAATAATAATTAATCTAAGGTTTATTATTTGTTATTGTGTTCTCAGAGGAAACCTGCACCCCAATTGACGGTTTCCCCAATGGAGACGTAAACTGTACCAACGACAACCGAGCCAACAGTGTGTGTACGTTCCGTTGTAAGAACGGCTATGCCTTCCTCCCTGGTAGTGATGAAACATGCACATGTAATGAGTTGGGTGATTGGTCTGCGCCACCTCCTAAATGCGTTAAGAATAGCCAGAAATTTGTCAAGGGTGGAGCGGTGACCAAGTTTGGGGAAAAGAAATAGCCCCGAAAATTTACGCCAGGAAGGGTTTGCTATGGGGATTTTTTTCCCTTCAATTTACTGCCTTTATTTTATGCAAAAAGAGACCCAGGTGTGAGGGGGATCCCCCCGGCTTGACTACGTTCATGTGTTCATGTATTGTTATATAACTCACAAACAGATCCTTGTCATTCGATTGGTGGAACACACATCACGTGTCATCCACTAGTTTTGCCATTTCGCCTTCGCTTCACAATGAGTCCAAGAGAACGTAAACAACTGTGAAATAAAACTTACTATAAATTATAAGACAGGAAACGTGTAAAGGGACGCTCGTAGTTTGGATCGCATTTAAATGTGATCGGACAGATTTCGGATCGTCGAAATAACCTCTTGAAACGATGTCCAATTGCAGCCAAAATTACTGGATCGATTGGAATTCTGCCGTGCTGTGTTTTAAACGACTTTTTCACATAAAGGTATAAACGTTTGCCCGATTGTGAGGCCTTTCTTAGCCACCATACTTTGTGTATGGGAAATTACACCATGCAAAAAAAAAAAGGAAAAAAGCGCGTCACCGCACCGATTTTAAAGACCTATGAATAGAAATCGGAGACATTTTTGGGCCATACTTTCGAGCAGCATTGATCCTACAATTGTTTTAGACCCGGGGAGAAGATTGCGATTCGACAAATAAATTTCTCAACAAAATATTTTTTTCAGGTAGAACAAGTCCTCCTAGACCCGTTCGATATTTGTGAATAACATTGGCCAACTGAGAGTGAGAAACTGGTATACAGCCAGAAGTGTATCTGGTTCTCATTTAAAATTATTTTATTTAAGAATTCAATTCAAGGAAAACGCCGATACCGATTATTTTGTGAAAATTAACCGGTGCTCATGTGAACTGGTATCTCTGTGTGAGTTATACAAAACAAATACCGAGTGCCGTTATTTCGTAAAATTTGAAAACTTGGTAACGTCTGAACTGATCTATTGCATTTAAGTTATTGAACAAAAATATCCAATGACATGGATTTATGTGTGAGTTATATAAAACAATTTTTTAGTTTCTTTATTTCGTCCATGCAGCAGTGCTCCATTGGACACTTATAGACAATATTTGTATATTGTCACTGTATTTGACTGTCGTACTTTGTTATTCGTGTTCATGACGGCTGTATCCTTTGAATCAGCAAGAACAGTCGGCAACACAGTTTCCTATAATATGATTGTAGTTTTTAACATAAATATACATAATTGTGTTGTTACTTTTACATTTCCTAATGTTGTGATGGACACAAACCCATTCTGTTTTTGAGCATCCATAGAGTGTGTGCACAGAATTCTTCAAAGATGTAATTGATAGTTTGAAATTCGAATTTATCTAACAATTCTTTTTCACATGATTTATTCATGACTTCATAGTCGCCAAGGTATATGATTACGAAATAAAATAAGCGATATGTCTTAGAACACTTTTGATACAAGTCTAGTTTATTGTGCCGAACAGACGAAACGAAATTTACTGAACAGGGCATAAACCAAACTGAAATTAAGGACGTCGACTAGAGGCCAGTTTACTTGGGCTCCACTCCAAGATTTTCAAGAGAGGAGAGTGCTTGATTCTGTGCTCAGACGGTTACGCTCCATTGAATATAACTTATAATAACGCCTCATACATAGATTCCGTCTTGTGATTGGTTGAGAGCGTATCACATGATGTTGGCTATTTTTACCAAGCAAACAAGGAAACTAGCAATGAACTAGCCCATGAAATTGATCTAAACGCATCAGTGCTATTGTTATACGAATAAATACGTGTTACAGTAGTTCAGTAAATTTCGGAGCGTTGTCAAGTTAATAAAAGTCGTGTATTGGTTTGATATATTACAGCAGGTCTCTTAATAAATTGTGCAGAATCTATGTATGAGGTGTTATAAAACAAATACTGACTGTTTTCACTCGTGGAACAGTAAAACTAGTCTCCCTTGTGATCCTTGGAGCGTTCTATTGTCCCTTCGGGACAATAGAACGCTCCAGGGATCACCTTGGAAGGCTAGCAGTCAATATTTGTATAATGGAACATGGTGACGTCAAATACCAGTGCAGTCATGCATTTGCAAGTCCACGGTATCACATATGGGTTCACCTATATCAAATCAATGCGCCGAGCCTCAGAGTCATTAATAATAACATCCCCTAAAGTAAGACTAATTGCGATGACACCATGTGAAATTCTCAATTAGGAGGACGATCAGAGCACACTGATCGAAACGTCGAGTTGTACCTCCAGTTCTTTTCAGAACTAATTACTACTCAATTGAGAATTTCACATGGTGTCACCGCAATTAGTCTTGCTTATCCTCCTCACCATGCAAACTAAAAGTCTTACCTATATAACCAACTTAAAAAGGAAAAATCTTAATTTATTCATGATCATAGATAAAGATAGGCTCTGGGCATACCATTCAAGAGATTTCATTGGATACGTTGTGCTGAAGATCTGACGTCACTCTTCGAGGCTCGCGAGCTAGACTGGTAATTCCCTATAAGGATAAGTCACTCAAGAATCGTCTTTCACGAGCCTCGAAGCGTGCCGTTAGAACTTGGGGCAACTTGCAAGCTAGCTACCAACCAAGGTCAAAGTTGAATCTCCATGAAACTGAGAGGCCTGTATCTGGTCTCTTTCGCGAGACTCGAAACGTGATGTCAGATATTTGGGCTAAAGGTGGCCTTGAGATAGACTGGTCCCCATCATTATCCTATCAAGAATAAAGACAGGCTCTAAGAGCGATTTCATTGGATACGCTGGGTGTGCTGAAGATCTGACGTCACGCTTCGCGGCTTACGCGCTAGCTACTAATCAAGGTCAAAGTTGAAACCTCACAAAACTTTCACTAGCCTCAAAGCGTGACGTCAGATTTAAACCTAAGCATACAAGCCGCGAGAGGGCGGTATTTCAGGCAATGCTGTTATGAGCCAGTAATTTTCAGTCACTCTGCGCCTCTTAACCCTATCACTTATCAGGCCTGGGGGGCACAATGTGCCCCTATGACATTTTTTATAATATCTCCAGAACGCTCTTTCCGATCACGATGACATTTCCTAACTATTCTTTGGGACCCCTCACGCAAAAATCAATAATAATGGGTGTTCATGGTGTGCCATGGCAACCGTTTATTTTAAACAGGTCCAATTGAATTTCCACTTTTTTGTTAAAAATACTAGATTTTTGATACTATTAAACATTCAATATGGGTTTTTAGGTTTGTTGTCAAACTCTGAACTGGACACTTCCAGTGCATTCTGGGAATCCAATATGGCCGCCATTACGTTTAAATGCAATTACTTGTATTTTGTCCCAATATCCTGATTTTTAAAAGGTTTTTTCATTTTTTTTGCTCAATTTATAAAGTTATGTCATCAGTAGTACCATGGATGTTATTATATCTGCTTTTATTGTACGTTTGGTTTAAATAAAACATTTTTGGGTCAAAATATTAAAAAATCATGTTTTTGGAACAAATTGACCTAAAATATTGCTTCTAGCGCCAACGGACAAAAAATAAGGAAGTTATTGCAAAATAATACTATTTTTGACCAAAAATTACGAGAAATGACCGAAAATGGGTATAGCGCCACCTAACGGTGACCTATGAAAGTTTTCATAGCCTCATTCGATAGATCGCGTCAAACCAAACATGCCTACGAAGTTCGATGCAAATCGGCTGTTGAATACAGAAAATACGGAGGGGGCACAATGAGCCACCTGCCCCTAGGTCCGAGAACGAAAAAAAAAAACCAGGCTTGATAGGGTTAAACTAGAACACCGATTCCATGCCCTGTTGAAAGACTGCTCTGATCGTGACAATACTGTTCCTTTAATCTTAACACCATTTTGGAGACTAGCAAGTCTCCAAAATAAATATTGAATTAAAATAACATTAGAGTTAATTTTGGGCCAGTTTTTGAGATTAGTTGGATATAGTTTATCATTAATTTTACTGGTTACAAACAAAACTATTGAAGACTACATGTCACAAAATTGGTTCAAAAGTGGAGGGAAAATTATGTGACTTTTTATATGGCAATGCATCGCCAGTAACTGACACAAAAGGTCTCTGGTTTCTGGTCTCCGCACGCGTCGCCTCAGACCCGCGCGTCGGCATTTTCAATTTTCTTTCTTTCTTTCTTTCTTTCTTTCTTTCTTTCTTTCTTTCTTTCTTTCTTTCTGTCTTTTTTTTGTTGTTTTTTGGGGTTTTTTTTCGCTATGAAACGATATCCAATTGCGGCCAAACTTGCGGGATAGATTGGAATTCTGCCTTGTTGTGCTTTACACGACTTTTTCACATAGGGGTATGAACGTTTGCCTGATTTGTGAGGCCTCTCTTAGCCAACATACTTTGTATGTGGGAAATTTGGTCCCCACGTATACAATGTATCACGTATTTCCTTATAAATAAAATAAAAAATTTAAATTAAAAAAAATAAATAAAAATGGCCGAAAAAAGGCGCTTCACTGCACCGATTTTTAAGCCGACCGATGACCAGAAACCAATGATTTTTTGGCCTAAGAGATGGACGCTGTGTGCTTCAAATTAAAACAGTGAAAGTTTCAATGGGATTTCAAGATTTTGAAGTGGCATGTGCCTGGCATGCCGGCCTAGCGTTATTATTTGTACCTTTTGTGATCGGAAAATTGTAAATGAAATGATTATTTAAAATGCGCTTGATCTGATTGACAGCCACGCTGACCACACGCTACGCTGACCACACGCAACGCTGACCACTCGGCCGTTGGGTTCAATAAATTGTGTGGTTACGTGCTAGCAGTGGGCCATCATTGAGTTTAATTTTACTGGTACAAATCATTGAAGGATTATTTCATTCAGTGCCAATGAAATCCTTTAACTTCCTAATAACCCCAGAAAAATAGCAAATAGCGATATATCTTTAATAGGATGTATCTGAACAAATAACAAAGAACATATACAATGCAAAATGAAAAAAAAAGTATGGAGGCATCTTCTGGAGATTGTGGAGGAATACCTGATGTAAAACAATGACAGAACAAGAACAAACGGGCAGACAAGTTGAACATGGATAGTAAAAACGACACAGAGATTATGACAGATTATACAACTCAATTGAAGAAATAATACATTTACTGAAAACAAAATGAGAATCAACTATATTAATTACTTGGAGATGAGAGTTGTTTTATTATACCCAAGTGTTTTAAAATTGACACACCTATGATTGTGACTTAATTGATTCGTCAATGGCATTCCAAACTACGTGGCCCAAAGAAACGAAGAGTTTTAAATTAAGGAGTATGATGTGCGGGTGAATGGTACAAATAAATGTTATTTGTTTTGCGATCTGGTGGAATACCCATGAGTGTCACGAACTAAAGTGAGAAAGAAACAAGGAATCTGGCAGAAGGTTGTTAGCAACTTTATACGTGAAGTCTATTCTTAAATTCAAGAAGTAGCTGAAAACCTACCTGTTTTCAAACTGATAAATCGTTATTATGATTATCCCTCTGAACACTCTGGACTATAGCCATATTTCTAATTATTGTTGTTTTCTTGTTGCGATTTTCTTTCATTAGCGCTTTCCGCTTAGACCAAAGGCTCTTTATAAATGCTATTATGTACGTATTTGTACATATGTACATAACACTGTTATTGCTGGTTATATTCAGGCAAAACGTACTTCCCATTATTTTTTTCTATTTTATGAAAGTGCACTTTCTTTAAGCTTGTACTAGGCTGTCAATAAGCAGTCGACTGAATCTACGTGTGAAGGGTAAATCATGGCACTCTATTAAAATGTTATTTTGTTATAATATGATGTTAGGGCCAGCGGCGCCGCTACGGGGGCAAGGGGGGGCAAATGCACCTCGGATACTTTCATTGCCCTCCCCCCCCCCCCCAATTTTTCCCCGATGGTAAGTCAATGCTTTTTCAGCAGTACAAAATTACATTAAAGATTAATGTTTGCCCCCATTAAATTTAATCGTTCATTACTTTTGTAATACTGAAATTCTATTATTTTACAACATATTATTATTGTTTCCAACGCTTTGATCACGTGTTTGAGGCTGAGTGCAGCCCACTTGGGGCCCCAGCTCGCTTTTGACAGAAAACATAATACATTGATTGTTACAATGGCTGGGGTATTTAGGGGGTTTCCGGTGAAATTTACCAGACTTGCGCAATCGTAATTTCTTTTGTTAATGACGACAAAGAAGCTGAAAGATTGATAATGCATGGTAGCTGAAAATACATTCATTGAAAAGAGTTGTGTATCATGAGCTGTGTTCTCCGGAAGGGTATCGTTGTCACCCAATGGTTTCTTGATTGGGGCATATTGGTATCCTCATTGGGAGAATGGGGTTTCAATCGGGAGAGTATAATCAACCTCGTGAGCGTGACTTATGAAAGAAGAAAATTTAAAAAAATTATGGGGGATACAGGGGGATTCCCTTGAAATTTACCAGAATTTCTATTAATTTTTTTTATTTTTTTTTTATTCGTACAATGAAGCCGGGAAAAAGTAATTGTTACCCAGCAGACAGCCTTGAACGTTTGTTTACATTGTGGCTATATATGAAATGTTTGCACAAGTGCACACACAAAAACGCTATTATATTGCCGTCATAACTTTCGGTCGAAAGCACTTTCAGTCGAAAGCAACCCTGGTATGTTTATTATAAATTGGAGAACATTTTCAAACCAATTTATATTTATATTGTGTTTTATAATGAAACATTGTCTCTTTGTTGGTCGATTCCATGCCCTCTTGAAAGTCTGCTCTGATCGTGACAATATTGTCCCTTTAACTGGGGTTGGTTCAGTGGGGGCACTTGGGGAAATCATGATTTTCAGGGGACGCTTTTGCCGGGGAGGGGAATATGCCTTGGGTGAAGGGCACTCCCCCCCCCCTTCCACCACCACCACCACCCACCACCCACCTGTTCCCTCTCCATAGTTACGCCACTGGTCTTTGATGCCAGGAACAGGTCCCGTGTGGGAAAAGGGGAACAATGACAGGGGAGGCACACAGCCTAAATAAGGGCATTCGTATGGCATTCTTATTGATAAAATGTATATAAATACATCCATGCTATTTAGCTACAGTGGTCAAAACCAGTCAACTGCCTGTTTTTACTGTTGACCCAAGTGTGCAAACATGGAATTTTTTGACTGGTTTTTACTGTCATTTTAACCACCCTGAACAACACATGTAAGGTTGGACAGCGTTTGACTTTTAAGTGACATTTTGACTGATTTTGACCCCTGCAGTCACAGGAGGGTTAAGAACCAAACAGTATACAATTCGTTCATCATATCTATAAAGCGTTCAATACTATGCTCACTCAGGGACTATGTCTATAACATTCCCAAACACAAAATTCTCAGTGCGGTCTTTACCGGCCGTTAATATATCCCCACGTGATCACGTCTCCACCAATCAGAATGTCTAAACTGTCCAAGGTATTCATGAATCAAGGTATACATAAAGCACGGAAAATGAGCTACTTTGCCGTGCGTAGTGTAGCCTCTATTATGCGGGTTGCCGCGTGCGCCTTGACTAAAGGCTACTTCAGGTTTGAATTTGAACCCATGTTTTTTTTTTAAATGACAACATGTGAGACGTACTAACTGCTCATGATGTTATGTACAGTTAACATCTTAAAACCAAACAAACTTTAAACCAAAAATTCTCCGGTTTCTGGTCTCCGCGCGCGTCGCCTCAGACCAGCGCGTCGGCATTTTAAATTTTCTTTTCTTTGCTATGAAACGATGTCCAATTGCAGCCAAAATTGTTTGATCGATTATAATTCTGCCATGCTTTGCTTTAAATGACTTTCTCACATAGGGGTATGAACGTTTGCTTGATTTGTGAGGCCTCTCTTAGCCACCATACTTTGTATAATGGGAAATTTGGTCCCCGCGTATACAATGTATCATGTATCATTTCCCTATTGGTAAAAAAAAAAAATGGCCGAAAAAAGTGCGTCACCGCACTGATTTTGAAGCCGACCGTTGACCAGAAACTGGAGACTTTTATTTTGGCCTTAAAGTAATCTGTCAGTTTAGTTAGGTAATCTCTCAGTTAACGAACAGCAGTGTACACCACCTTTAGATAGGAAGTACAACATTGGTAATTACCATATAATCAAATTAACGAATAATTATTGAAACACGTACTTGGTGTAAAGTCAGCACAATTATCAATCATCCCAAAATAAATATTCTGTCTCGAGTGCTTTAATCTTAAATTAGAGAATTGTTATAGTTATGTTTAATTTCAGTTGCCGTTAGCACTCGTCACCCACCGTGATGTGTTTTTTGTTTTGTTTTGTTTTGTTTTTGTTTTTTTGCAGTGTTTTTTTTTTAATCCTTCCCTTTAAACTATATCAGTATAAGTAATGCATCAAGAACAATACGCGTGAACATAACTAGCACTCCCAACACATGAACTTGTATATCGGACCTATACAAATTGGACCTAAACTAAGAATTCTCAGACAAAAGAGAAGCAATGTTTTATCAATGTGAAAATAAGAGTTATGAAAGAAAATATAAATCTTTAAAATAAGTTGATATACCCTTTAAATGTAAAGCTTCAATGCATTTGAATGAATTGACGACAACTTGAACTTTTTCGGGAAATTCCCAAACTTTTAAGTGATGTAATCTATTTCTTTATGGATAGAGTGTGCAACTTTGACTGGCGACCTTTTATGTTCTCCTGCTACTTGTACAGTACTCTATAATTATGAAGTAAAGATTAAGGTTGGCCAATACCGTGCGCCACGTAGTGTGATCATCAGATTGGACTGGGGAGGCATTTGTGACGTACTGTATTGGATTTTGCTCCTGCATCTCCCATTTTCTCAGTCGGCTATTTGTTAACATTGAGTTTCGAAGATGATTTCCAAGACTCTGATTGTCGTGTTGTTAACGGTGCTCCTCCTTGCACCAACCGCAGGTATGCTCAGTATGGTTTTTATGCTTAAAGAGACAATATCGACACGATCAGAGCAGACCTTCAACGGGGCATGGAATCGGTGTCCTAGTTTAAGATGAACTCTGTGAGTGAAAATTACTGGCTCATTGATGTAGCAGCAACGGTAATATGACTGTTATGTGGGATATTATTTTCAGTCACTGTGTTAATATAAAACTAGCACTCCGATTCCATGCCCTGTTGATCGTGAAGATACTGTCCTTTTAAGAAAGGAATTATCTTAAAACTTTAATTTTATCTGTCAATAGTTTTTGCCTTACCCAAGGCTAAATGTTCTGTAGTTGTAAAAATGTATTTTGTTCAATATAATTGTGTCCAGCGTTACTGTTTATTGATGTATTATGTATTTATACCAGATTAAAGTTTTACATACACCTCACTTGATGTAAATTTCATGTTATCCAATATCCTTTGAAATATTTCTGTCTGAGGTGCAATCTTGTTAGTAACATTAATTTATGTAATTCCAAGGCAGATTTCTGTTCTATTTCTGTTCCAGTTCTGTCATTTTAATACAAACCTATTTTAATGCGCGTTTAATATTTTCTCGTTAAAGATGCATCACTTGAAGTTTGAATCAGATCATTGCGAATTTTCTTTTTGAAAGGATATCAAATACTTTGAAATCAAATGTTTCACAAAATAATTGTCAGAAGCTTGGTTTAACAGTAATTATGACCCAACATTAATTTAAGGCCATTAATCATCATTCATTCATCATTAATTATTGTCAGATAATACCGTATACTTCTCACGATTATTTTGTGAAATTTGAAAATGTTTACTATTTGTTTTCCCTTTCCTCAAGTAAAATAGCAATGTTTAAAACAATACTGAAAATTACCAATAAAACAGCGAAAAACACGGGCGATCCTTTTTTAATTACAAATTGTATAATAAGCTGAAATGTTCACAGAAAGAGGATTTCTGCGCAGAGGATTTTAAAAACTTTATTTGTTTTTGTTTTGCTTTTGTTTATGGGCAATCAATTTCATGGAAAGAAATTTCAAATGCGCCCTTGACAAAAGGTTTTCAGGCAATGGAGTTAATTTAAATGCAAAATTAAATTTGATTTTGAGGCAAGAGATCCAGATCTTCTTTTTAACTTGTGTATTTTATTTCTTTACTTTTTTGGTTATTTTATCAACTTAATTAAAACCCTGCGACGTGCCATGACACTTATACGAACAGCGCGGTTGCATCGCGCTAAATTTTTTAGTAGGTGTGAAGGGGCGCTATAACTTCTGTTGTATTGAACACTACCAACTCCCAATGGTTTTAACAGATGCCTAGAGGTCCTCTAGACCCTAGACAACAATTTGAAGCAACAAAAAAATGTAAGGGCCCTTTAGGTTGATGTTTATTTTAGTTCTGATAACGCTTTTTCCCCTACCCCAAATCGACATAAAATATACCCTATTATGTGTACCCATAGCAGTTATAGGAATAAACATCTCTCACCCTCTGGCTGATGGCTCCCCTCTGTCTGGAATCATGTTCTGGCACACCATGGTGGGTAACTGATAGCTTTTGATAAGCCGCTCAGAGCCGAAGTCAATGGCCTTGTGTTGACAGATGGGATTAGGATTTGTACACGGTCCTATGGGACCATGCAGGATTTGTACACGGTCCTATGGGACCATGCTTTTTGCAGTAGGATTTTTTGGGTCAAGGGTTTCAAAGCAGGCTAATGGGAATTAACCATGCTATTTGGGTATACTTCAACAGTGAACTTACGGAATTTGAGAAATTTGGGGTGAGTAATTAAATTTTGTTTACAAACCTACTAACAAAAATAGCGCCATGGCATGTCGCAGGGTTTTAAATTTGATTTTGCAAATGGAATAATGTGTATAATTTTAAAACGAAAAGCATCAATAAACTTCCCACAATGATTGTTTAATAATAACCAATGTGGAAAAAAGAGTCTAGAACAACAAAACAGTTGGTAAATTGTTGGGTGTTTATTTTGTAAATTGTTGGGTGTTTATTTTTAAATATTGGTTTTGGTTAGCCGGTTAGCAAATTTCTAAATGGTTAGTGCATTTTTCTTCATTTTAATTTATGTAACCACCAAATGATATGTTTCATTACATTTTTAGTCTTTGATATATAAAAAAATATATATATAAAAAAATTAAAAAAATAAAAATAAATAAATAAAAAATAAATAATTGTCATCATAAAAGACGTCAGACATTTTCAAAAATATTATTATGACGTCATCAATTGCTCATTTCATTGGACCGGAAGTTAACCCAAGACAACAAAATTACGCCTATTTTTTTTTAATTTGATTTATTATTTTTTGAATGTTGTATATAATTCAACATTCTCATTGACAGAAGTTTTATCGAATCTGAAATGTTATCTTTTTCTCTTCTAATAAATCAACTGTTGTCTTTGTATTATACTCTAGAGGGTTGGCGGAGACGACGACGACGACGACGACGTAGCCCGCCACCGCCACAAGGTACGCCTTTTTGAATTTTGTATCCCTTATATTTTTAAGAACACAATTTAACATGAATTTGGATGTAATTTTCGATGGAACACTACTTGATCTTCGTGAGCAGTATGACCCAGATCTATGACATTGCAGACACAGATGAATTTTCTCTCAAAACAAGAAACCTGTTGCTTTGAAAGTTGACCTTTATCCACAAGCTTATTTAGTGTTGGTGACAACTGTCCTGGTAGACGGCTCTCACATTTTGAAATTAAATTTTGACATTTTGTGTGCCAGCACGGAAAATATAATAATGTGCTCTTTTGTAATATTGTACAATATCCTGTTAACCCTATCAAGCCTGAGGAAGCACAATTTTCCCCGTGCTGTTTATAATATCTCCAGAAAATCACAGTCAAATTATCTTATTTTTCCTTACTATTCGTTAGGACCCCAATGGGCAACCGTTTCTTTTGATCAGGTCCACTTTCTACACGATGTATTAAAGACGTCGTTTTACGGTCGTTATCTAGTCGTGTGTACTACAGCGGTCGTTACCAAAAAACGACGTCTTAAAGACGTCTTTCTCCCTATCCGGAACTCATCCCCACCCACCAAAAAAACACGACGTCTTTGACGTCGTTTTACGGTCGCTATCAAGTCGTGTGTACTACAGCGGCCGTAGCCAAAAAACGACGTCTTAAAGACATCTTTCTCCCTACCCGAAAACTCATCCCCACCTGCCAAAAACAACAAAAACATGACGTCTTTACGACATCGTTTTACGGTCGTTATCTAGTCGTGTGTACTACAGCGGCCGTAGCCAAAAAACGACGTCTTAAAGACGTCTTTCTCCCTACCCAAAACTCATGCACACCCGCCAAAAAAAACCAAACAAAACACGACGTCTTTACGACGTTGTTTTAGGTCGTTATCGAGTCGTGTGTACTACAGCGGCCGTGGCCTAAAACGAAGGCTTAAAGACGTCTTTCTGCTCACCCGCAAAATCATCCCCACCCGAAAAAAAAGCAAAACAAAACAAACAAAAACACAACGTCTTTATGACGTTGTTATACGGTCGTTATAGTCGTGACCAAAAAACGAATATTCTATATCTATGCCTTATTGGTCGAAGAAACTCGCACCTTGTCGCGTGAGCGTGGCACCCAGTACCGCGGTAAAGCCCGGTTCATACATCCCAGTGGGCACACGACGTCTTTAAGACGTCTTATAGACGTAAATTATTGACGTCTTATAAATGTCTTATTTTGGTCGTATATGTAAAACAAAATGACATCTTTTTCTGACGACTAAATGACGCCTAAAAGACGTCTTTTAGTTGTCGGGAAAAGACGTCGTTTAGTCGTCAGAAAAAGACGTCTTAAAGACGTCTTGTACCCACTGGGTAGTAGTAACTAGGCCTTTTACTAGATTTTTGATACTGTAAGATAGATTATTAATAGGGCCTTTGTATTTTTTGGTTTGTTGTCAACTTCCAAAAACTGAACTGCAAAATTGAGTCGTGATTATTTGAAATGCATTCTGGGAATCCAATATGGCCGCCATTACGTTAAAATGTAATCCTTTATATTTGCGATTTTCATTTTCAGAATTTGTTTGCTCAAAATATTTGCGTCATGATCTTAAAGATCTTGAATTGTGTGACATTTCGTACACAGACATGACCCCAATCTGACATTTCCTTCCCGTTGAAAGTGAAAAAATATTCTGAAGCAATTTTATAGGGGCCATGATATACAGTACTTGAACATGCTTTCAGTGGACGAAATTACTATTTGCATGTGACCTTTTTTTAAATATGACTGATGACGTCATCACCTGTCATAGCGCCTGTCAGAGTTTTAAAAAGGGATTATTTTCTAATGTCAGAAATTAAACCAAAGCAGGTACTAACGTTATTTTTTCATGATCATGAGGAGGTCATTATATGACCTTTAAATCACTTTATCTGATCTTTACTTCCGGTCCAAACAGAAAGTTCAAATTCAACATATTCTAACGCAAAATTTATGTCTTTTGTATATGAAAGTAATATTGTTATTATAAAAGATGATACACCTTTGCAAAAATATGATATTGACATCATCGATGATAATTTGATTGAACCGGAAGTTCACATGAACACCGTGTGTTTGTTCCAACAAACACTTGACTCAAGTTGTTTTTTCCTCGCGAAACTTATCGAACAAAAAACAAAGTTGCCAAGCTCAGAATAACTTCATATGGTGCACTTACAATTCTTGGAATTACTAGATTGCTCTCATAACAATGATGTAAGAATATCAACACTGATTTTCTATTTAATTATTAAATTTTTCTATTTAATTATTATTAGGTGTTTGTTCGGTTTTTTTATTCTTCTTTCTTCTTCTCGATGAGACTTATCGAACAAAAACATAGTTCTAAAGTTCACAGGGCCTACCTACACCATAAACATGTAGTTGTGACATACAGTTTCAGGTAAAGTTGTGACGTCATTGTGACGTCATCAGATATCGAAATACACTAAAATCTAAATCTTTGCATCATCTCACAGATATTGAATTGTGACATTTCGTACACAGACATGATCGAATCTGGTCTCTCCTTCTGGTCGAAACCGGAAGTTTAAGTGAAAAAAATATTCTGAAGCACTTTTATAGTGTCTGCAGCCAACATGATATGGTATTTGGGCGTGCCTTCCGTGGACGAAATTACTTTTGACATGTGACCTTTCAAAAATGTGACTGATGACGTCATCACCTGTCACAGCGCCCTCTGGTGGCAGGTTTAGATAAATAATAATTTCTATCTCAAAAACTACAGGATATTTGTATGTGATGTTTAAAAAAATGTGTTTCATGACGTCATCAAATTTCAGAGTGCCCCCTAGCGGCATTTTAAAAGTGAATAATTTCCAATCTCAGATATTGAACCAAAACAGTACTGACGTTATTATTTCATAATCATGAGGAAGTTTTCAAATCACCTGACATGACCTTTACTTCCGGTCTAAACAGGAAGTTCAAATTAACGCAAAATTGATAGGTCTTTTGAATATGAAATTGATAGTGTTATAACAAAAGATGATACACCTTTGCAAAATATGATTGGCATCATCGATGATAATTTAATTGAACCGGAAGTTGACACGAACACCGTGTGTTTGTTCTAACAAACACTTGAGCTCTACTTATTATTTTGTTTGCTTTACAGTCTGCCCAACTATTCCATCGGGCGGCACCACCCACTGGCACACCTGCACAAACGGCCGTAATGTGGGCTCAGTGTGTACATTTCATTGTCGGGATGGATACGATGTCGTTGGATCGACCACATCAACTTGTCAGAGTAATTGCGTATGGTCAGCAGCGTTCCCTACTTGTCGAGGTAAGACAGGACCTGTGATCTATTAAAGGACGACCAAAGCCCAATTTCATATAACTTAGCAGAAAAATTATCTGCTTAGCAAAATTTAGCTGAGAACTTCACAGAAGCAATATGCATTACGTGAGAATTGCTGGTTAGCTTTTTTGTTAAGAATAACTATTCTGAGCTCAGCAAAATAATGTGTACTTTATGAAATTTGGCCCCCAGGGTCTTGCAGTACTCATGCGCTTGTTCGCACGCGTACTTCGAGTAATTAAGGATTCGCCGCTTTATTTCATCTTTTATTTCATTAATTTTCTCTGCATATCAAAATCAACAATATACATATCTACATGTACACTTGTATAAAGGCATAATGTAATTTAAATGTAATAAACAGCCATAAAGGGAAGACATGGCCTAGAAAACAGAGCTTGAGAAAGGTATGCCTTTACAAAAAAGACAAAACAAACATTTAGATAACATACAACAGACAATACTACTTTAGAATATACTTTAGACAATACTACTACCAAGTTTTGCTGTCCAATAGATTAATTAATGTAGTCAACAAGATGATCGAATATTTTGAAAGGGATTCAAATGTAAATAACCCTAATAATTGGCCAGACAATCAACATTCAGAATTACTATGATTTTGGAGTAGAAGTTCTGATCAAGATTCAAATCAACGCTACCAGTAAATCTCTCATTAATGTTGTTCCTGCGTTACATGACATTAATATTGTTCTAATATTGATCAATGTTCCGTGTGTAATCAACCAATAAATGAGCTTGAATGATGCACTTCTGTTGGTGTTTAGATTGCTTTTTCAGGTTCTCCCGTTCAGTCATCTTCAAATCGAAGATTTTTATGTGGCTATTCTTGAGCTTGAAACTGATGTTGACATAAATATTGATCATTGGAAACATTTTGATGACGGAGTCGATTTCGGTTTCATACAAGTTCGGTGGGCATGTTTAGGAGGTAAAACCTGTCACAAAATGATGCGACTCAAATGCAACAAGAGTCCCCAACTTGAGTCACCAACTCGTCGAGTCGCCAACTGTACAATAGAATGTGACATTTTAAATGTTCAAAAATGTGCAAAATGACGAATGATTCCGGTCGGTTTGACCTCTATGGTTTGACAGAGCGAAAAATAAGCACGTCAAGTCATGACAGCGCTTACACGGCTAGTGCAAATATTCTGCACTTACCCTGTATTTATAAGCACAAATTAGTTGCACTTGCAGCACTATGAACTTGGGTCCTGGATGGTCTTATTTCAAACAGGTCTATGCACACCTGGGAAATGTAAAAGCCAAAGTATTACTTAATATCCCCTAGCATCCAGTCTTCCCGCAAATCCCCAGCAGTCTACTTAAGCAGCAGTATCTCCCAGAGTCTGGCATTCTCCTGAAGACGAGCAGAGCATACTAATCGAAATCGAATTTGTACATTGTGTTACCGTCTTTATTTATCCTTTTCACCATGCCTTTTCACGTCTAATGCAGTCACTTAATAAATCTTGTGTATTTATTTTGTATATAATATTTTTTCAGTGTCCCCCAGATGCCCAATTATTCCATGGTGTATTCGTCGCTCACATACCTGCAGCAACAGCGGCGTAGCCAGGACTTTGTCAGTGGAGGGGCACAGGGGGTATGGGTTTTTCCCTTTTCTTTTTCTTTTCTGTTTTTTGGGGCACTATGTAGATTTTTCGTGGGGGGCACCTGGGGGTGGAAATTTGTGGGGGGACACATGCTCCCCCCCAGGCCCCCCCCCCCGTGGCTACGCCGCTGTGCACCAATGACCGTTATGTTGGCTCAGTGTGTACATTTCATTGTCAGGAGGGATAGGATATCGTTGGATCAGGCACAACAACTTGTCAAAATAACTGCGCCTGGTCCCCAGCATTCCCAACTTGCCAAGGTAACCAAACATCAATATGCATTTAGTCAAAACAATATTGTATCTGGCACCCAAACCTCGTCAAAATTAATGCAAAGTTTTCTGATTTCCCCTCATATCAGTGAAAACATGCAGCCCAGCGTTGACTAGTCTTCCCAATGGAGGAGTTAGGTGCACCAACTACAACCAGCTCAATAGCGTGTGTACTTATCGGTGTGACAATGGCTACGTGTTCACTGCTGGTGCAACTGAAACGCGCATTTGTGAGGAAAGTGGCTGGTCAGGGACGACTCCAACATGTGGTAAGGGTTAAATATATTTTGGCAGCGCGACGTTCTAGCCTAATTCAAAGCTCTCATCAGCATTGGATGGGGTAGGGTAGGTAGCAGTGAACGATATCTCCTGTATCACATCGCAAAATGCGACGTAATTTGGACAATCTGCGATGGAATTTCAAACAATACATCGCAGATTTTCCGATACAAATTGCGACAGATTTTTTCACTATTGTGGTTTAATAATAAAATTTCTTGGAATCTTATTCACAAACCTTTCCCGAAATAATGTTTACATGAATATTTCCGACCAAAAAATATCAAGGGATTCGTCCCGACTGGGTTTGTATCTGTGTGTCCAGACCATGCCGGGGGTACGTCCGTTTGACGTACGTGGTCAACGATGACATCACGACGCAATGCCTAAAATTCTATGTGCATGCATTATTTTTCTGCTGATGAATTAACTACAGGCAATATTCCTGAACTGGAAAACACGCAACAACTGCCCCTTTTGTTTAGCTTCGCACGTGTTTATTTTTTTCTTCTGCTGAGTTTGGGGGTTGGAACATTGAGCAATTGAGCCACCCGCTATACACAACAGTACCATGTTCAGTTCACACGTGCGCTTTCATACGATCACTACGGCCGTATTCAAAGGAACTCTAGAAACGTTACAACTTCGTTTTATAATAAAAGTTTTTGAACATTTAACAAAATGAGCATTCATTTATATATGTAGTGGTGAGATTTATAATCATTTCGGCACACAATATGATTGCACTTTCAACCACGGTGAGCCACTCATTTTCCTGACAAATTTTTAATAATCAAAATCATACCACAAAGTAGCTTTACACTCGGCGAAATTCACTTTCAAAAGCACCCGAACATGTCGCAGTCGGTAATTTATTTTCGTGATAATGCCTCTGTTTTAGCGATCGATATAACAATGTAAACAAAAAAGAAAATGGACGGAGGACTAACTTTCATGAATGACTGCAATTTGGCGAAAATAATTAAATTGACCTAGAAGAAAGAAACACGTGGATTTTTTTAACACCTTTGGCTCAATTTCCGGACACTAAAGATGATTAGGCCTATTTCTGGTAAAATTTGGACATTCATATTATGAACCAAACGACAGTAAAGCCTTGAAAAACAACACCTTTACCTATGCACACTACATAGGCCTACTGTAATTTTAAGCCCTTTTAAATTTGCTACACAAAATTCACAGATTGCTATATAAAAAATTATTTTGCTATGCAAATTCATTTTTTGCATCACAGTTTTGCTATGCAAAATTTTTGGAACGAAATCGTTCCCTGGGTAGGTAGGGGTGCATGGTCTTAATGTGCTTGTGTCTATATATTTAGGCTTGGCTTGCACCTCACTAAAGGCGCTCACGGCTAGGGCCTGGGCCTGGTAATTACCGCAGAAGGTATTCAATCAGGATAAAAGGATACTGGAAGCGTAATTACTTGCTGCAAAATCACAGAATTGTTATCGGAAAGCTAATATGATGTGAATTTAGTGGAGGTATCAATCATTTTGAAACGTTTCCTTTTCTTACTGTAAATATGTACGTATTCTTTCAAATCTAGCACTAGGGTTACAACCTGAAACATTGTCTTTTTTAACTTATGGTTAATATAAGCCTTTTCTTGACATGAAAATTAATCTTGTTATCTCCGATCCGTCATCAAAGGTGGATGTTTGGAGGATATGTTGTGAGTATGTGTGGGGTGTGCCCGTTTACCAAAAGACTAACTGGTTGGGTTCTCACACAATGGCGACAATGGTACCGGTACCCCACAAATTGGGGGTATGTGTTTGTTAGAGTATGTGTTTGTGTGTGCTTTTTCTTTTTTCCAAGATATCTCCAAAAGTTATGAACATAATATGTTCAAATATTATTTGAACGAAACTATAGGTGGATGGGTTTGGTAGATCCCTATAGTATAGGACAAATCGAGTAGGAGTTCGTTCTTTTTTTTTTTTAATATTTTTTTATAATGAATTTGTTTAATATGCAATATTATAAAACAAAGTGAATGCTTTGTTGATTTTGTTTTCAGTCGTCAGCTACACCTGCCCAAATATTCCATGGTCTTTTTTTCGCTCGCATACTTGCACCGACGGGCTTAATGTTGGCTCAGTGTGTACATTTGACTGTTATGTGGGATGCACTCTTGTTGGACCAGAAGAATCAACTTGTCAGGATGACTGCGACTGGTCATCAGCGTTCCCTACTTGTGGTATGTAATTAATAACAATGACACACTTTGATCGATCTCTATTTAAAGGGAATATTTCTAATGTAGAAACACACGTTCATTTCAACGCGCTAGTTTTCAAGAAATACATCATAAATCTAACCCGTGAAAGCTTCATCACAATAGGTCCTAATTTATTTCTTCAGAAAATGATGATAATCACGGGGTTTTTTTTCAAAAGGTGGCCGGACAGCAACTTATTTGTAAATTCAATGGCATTATCAGGATAATTGATTGTGTACCAACTTCATACCAAAATGTTTTAGATAATAATTTCTCAATTGGTAAATTGGTAATCAGACACACCAACAGACAGACAGCTCATCCGACAGTCAGGCAGACAACATATTTTATTGATAAGTGACATCTTATCTTTTTTTTAAATAAGTTTGATGACGTCATCAAACTTCAGAGCGCCCCCAGCGACATTTTTAAAAGGGATCATTTTCCAATCTCAGATATTGAACCAAATCATGTACTAACGTTATTTTTATGATCATGAGGAAGTGTCATAATTATAAATCACCTGATCTGACCTTTACTTCTGTTCCAAACAGGAACTTAAAAATTAAGACATTCTAACACAAAATTAATTGGTCTTTTGAAAATGAAATTGAAATTGTCATGATAAAAGACGTCAGACATTTTCAAAAAAATAATTATGACGTCATCAATTGCTCATTTCATTGAACCGGAAGTTAACCCAAACACCTAGTTTTTGTAAAGACAAAAACTTACGTCTAGGTTTTTTTAATTTTATTTATTAATTTTTGAATGTTGAATTTAATTCAACATTCTCATTGACAGAAGTTTTATCGAACCTGAAATGTTATCTTTTTCTCTTTTAATAAATCAACTTTTGTCTTTGTATTATACTCTAGGGGGTTGGTGGGGACGACGACGACGACGTAGCCCACCACTGCCACCTCAAGGTATGATTTTATTATTTTGTATCCTCATTATATTTTAATGAACAAAATTTAACATAAATTTGGATGTAATTTTCGATGGAACACTACTTGATCTGGGAATCCAATATGGCCGTCATTAGGTTAAAATACAATCCCTTATTTTTGCGATTTTCATATTCAGAATTTGTTTGCTCAAAATATTTGCATCATCTTAAAGATCTTGAATTGTGTGACATTTCGTACACAGACATGACCCCAATCTGACCTTTTCTTCCCGTTGAAACCGGAAGTTTAAGTGAAAAAAATATTCTAAAGTAATTTTATAGGGGCCATGGTATATAGTATTGAACATGCTTTCAGTGGACGAAATTACTATTTACGCGTGACCTTTTTAAAAATATGACTGATGACGTCATCACCTGTCATAGCGCCCCCTAGCGGCAGTTTTAAAAAGGGATTATTTTCTAATCTCAGAAATTAAACCAAAGCAGGTACTAACGTTATTTTTTCATGATCATGAGGAGGTCATTATATGACCTTTAAATCACCTGGTCTGATTTTTACTTCCGGTCCAAACAGGAAGTTCAAATTTAACATATTCTAACGCAAAATTGATGTCTTTTGTATATGAAAGTAATATTGTTATTATAAAAGATGATACACCTTTGCAAAAATATGATTGACATCATCGATGATAATTTAATTGAACCGGAAGTTGACACGAACACCGTGTGTTTGTTCTAACAAACACTTGAGCTCTAGTTTATTCTGTCTTCGTAGCTTACGCACACATTGCGCATGATCAATTAATTTTGTATTTGTCTTTATTTGTTATCTTTTCAGAAACTGCAGCCCAATTAACCATTGCCCCAATGGACAAGTAACCTGTACCAACGGCAACAGAGTCAACAGTGTGTGTACGTTCAGTTGTAATAACGGCTATCGCTTCAGCCCAGGTAGTGCATCAACATGCACCTGTCAGGAGACAGGTGATTGGTCTGGGCCGTCTCCAACATGCGTTAACATAGGTTACTAAGTAGCTTTGCCATATCCCGACGGACGTCCTTGTGAAGGGACAACCTTAAGAATAATGTAGTGTTTGCATTTTTTTTTTAATTTATTATTATTATTATTTTTTGGCTACTTTTGCAGTTGCCTAAGGCCAAAATGTCTCCGGTTTCTGGTCATCGTCGGCTTGAGGTGCGGTGACGCGCTTTTTTGCCAACATGGAAATACTTGATAAATATACACACAGGTACCACATTTCCCATATACAAAGCATGGTAGGAGAGGCCTCACAAACCGGGCAAACGCTCATACCCCTATGTGAAAAAGTCGTTTAAAATACAGCACGGCAGAATCCAATCGATCCAGCAATTTTGGCTGCAATTGGACATGGTTTCATAGCAAAAAAAATAAAATAAAATAAAAATGTCCAAAAACTTGAGACATTTTTGGCCTAAAAAAACAATTTTTTTTAAAGTTTACTATTGGCAGAAGTCTACTGGAATCATTTTCCACCTAAACTCAAATCTTGTCATAGTATGACTAGATTTAAGTCGCTGCTTAAAACTCATCTTCATTACTACTACTACTACTACTACTACTACTACTACAACTACCTATAGACTTCTGCGATTGGTCAATCGTTATGTTACATGTAGGATACGAATTTTGACCTCATACAATTACCAGAAACAGAATTCATGAATTTGGTCAAATTTTGCGTTTTTTTGAAATGGGTTTATTGCCAAAACTACTGGGTCAGAAGTGACCTTGTAAGTGTTCCGATAGTGTCACACCCCTTTTTAAGACATCTGACTGAGAAATTCTTTTAAGACATCTGACTGAACCAATAATTCTGACGCTATTCCAGGTCAATTAGACCTATCTATAGTCTGTCAATAAAATAAACACGGAGTACTCAATAGGATTAAAACTTCCCATGACTTCTGTTGTTTTGTAGATCAAGCGCTTTGGTTTAACATAGCAATAGTATGACCGGGTTTTTGAATGGGTGGGGCTTAGAACAATAAACTGGATCATTTCATTTTGTGTAAGGCCATGGTAACTTAATTTCTATTTCTCATTCATGAGGACACACTGGGAATGGCTATATTTAAAAACAGCAAATAAAAAATCCGTGAAAGACATTATTTTTACAATTTTTTTCTACATAGTCCCATAGACCTTCTCGAAAGTGGAATTTATCTTAGTATTCTTTTTTCACATGATTTTCATCACTTTGTTAAGGTGACTCTTTGAACTTATTGGTTATGCCGTATTTCTGTTACTATATTCACAAGTGGAAATATGCAGTCATGGCAAATTACCCAGAACCAACGTCTGATATTAGCTAATAACTAACTTATGATGTTAGGCAACATTATGCTAGACAGGTGTATAGACTATGTGACTTGATTACACTTTGTGTGACCTTATGAGTACCAGGGTGATTTCCCGCCGGGTAAAAGTGCATTTGTATGTTGATTTGGTACATTTTGTACTTCTCCACATAACATCATTTTACATTTTCAGATGAATAAGATTTGAGACGTTATTAAAATAAATCAATTTATGAATTGTTCTGCTGATAGGCCTATCTCAAAATATCAAATTTTATTTATTCTTGTCATAGACCAGTGTATATTTTTTTGTCCAGCGCAGTTTGACATTTGGGCTAATGTGATGTCATTTGGTCACACCATCTATATACAGTGGTGGTGTTTTCTTGTTATGATTGGGGGGGGGGGGGGGAGAGGGACCGGCATGACCTACCCCAAACCCAACCCCATAAATCCTCCTCCCCTGGATCACCAATACATAATGAATTTGTGTTTCATTTCTTTCAAGCTTTTTAAAACAAAAATTGTGACGTTTTCTGTTTTCAATGGAAGTTTATTTATGTACGCAGACCGGCTATCGGGATATTAAACAGAATTATGTTTTATGAGCACAAAAAAGGTTAGTCCTTAAATAATTTGTAAGCCTATAACATTGTACCCTCAAATTTAATGCTTTATATGCAATTTAGGATTTGTGAGAAAAGGTTAAAAAAATACATTATTATTGTCTTCCTGTTTCGAGTATTTTAGATATACAAACCGGAAATATAATAAGACGATGTTGTTCTCAAGTGGAAAGGAACCTTTCAGAAAAGAAAACCTTTGTAAAGTAACATTTGGGGTGGTTTCTTAAAAAGAAAACCAATTATTGTGCCAACTTCTATTTTTCACTTTTTAGTTTAAAACAACTTTGAGACTCAAAATTACTATTAATTTTGTGAATTGTATGCATTTAGCGCCCGTAGCGCCCTCTCTTGAATGTAGCTTTTGGAGGTCCCTGGGAATAGGCTACGCGTGAGATGTTGGATCGAGAAATGGGGTTAAAACTGCCCAGAAAAACGCCCATCAGTAAGCCTGATGACCAGTTTAGATCCTGTCTTTGTCAAATTTTAGAGGAAAGAACACAAATAATGAGAAATTAGAAACGGAATATCGTATATTTCATCAATTTTTTTTTAATGATAATCAGACACGTTACAGGCCTAGTGGAAAGCTTAATAACTTGAACTGATTGTTTATTAAGGAAAACAGTGTCTAGAATAAACATAATATTCTAAGTCCTTTTCAAAACCTTTGAGAACTACTAAAAGCAGAACTTGGGTCATTGGCACATAGTGTACTCCCAATGGTTCTTGGGTAATCTCAATCCTATGCAGGTTTGTGTATTTTGTTGATCGCCTAGGGCAGGCACGTGCATACATAGGTCCCAAAGGGTGCTTGAGCCCCTGCCCTTTTTGCCTAGTATAAAAAGTGCCCTTTTTAGCCCAAGGTTTTTTGTGTGTTTTTTTTTGAATGAATTATTCAGTTCCTGTTGCGCATAGACTGCCCTGCCTAGTTGAAAGATATCAGGATAGAATAAAATTTGAATAAATATTAGGTCAGCAGAGATGCCCCTTACTATTCCTGTGCACGGGCCTGCATGTGCCCCTCCGCGAAACTAGATTTCACGCATAGCCGCGCGCGCCTATACGTCTTTGATAGGCAGGCACACGCTGTCACTGAAACACGAAATTGACATCCCGTGGCTCACTCACCACCAGATCAGATTGTAAATGAAAACCAGTCATCAACATAATCTGATCTGATTGTAATGTTAAGAACCATATTATGCGTTTTTATTAATAAATAAACGCCCAAAATTTTTTTAGCTCGCGCGCTACGCGCGCTCGCATTGAATTACACTGCCCTTTTCAGACTCTCAGCCCCTGCCCCTCTACAACCCTGTGCACGTCCCTGGCCTAGGGAGTACCCTGGTGACAATGACCCCTCAAGGTT
>CM055821.1:41741193-41788693 GCA_029582265.1 Zoroaster sp. YZ-2022
AACCTATAAATTAGATGCGTTACTCGCCCGCTGATCGAAGCAATATAACTCATGGCAGACACCACTATTCTAATTTATAGCCCACCCCTAATTAACATAAAGCAGCTCCTTATTTACTAATTAAAAACCTTCACCAGCTCTACAGCTGTACATAAATCCCAAACGATCTGGAAAACTGAAAGATAAGGAAAAACATTTCAGGGATCAACATCCCAATTTAACTGGACTTGAACTGTATTGTACTCAGTATTGACCGTTAAACTTGGCCTTAAATCATAAACTTTTTCTTGTACCTAATCCTGATCTCAAAACTCGAATTTTAATCTTACGCTTATTCCATACTAAATATAAAGAGCCCTAAAGCCCTAAAGCTTTGGACACTGATAGTAAGTTGTCTTTACTATCCTTAATATAGCTATCTTTGGCTATATCAGTTTTCCATCTGCCATGCCTCTTTAGCATTCTATCCGGCACCCCCGCATTAGCTGCAGTAGACACACCCCCTGACCTCAAACTGTGCACCCCAAATTTTGACACATCAGGAACTAAGGGACGTAAAGCAGCCAATAATGAGTTCGCGAGCACGAGTGTAAGAAATCGGCAGATTTTTTATCCCTTAGTTTGAAACCGACTTTGGTTTTTGACAGACTGCGAAGGATAAGCTGATGTGGAAGAACTTGAGCAAGAGAGATATACGACTTGAGAATACTGACTGGACATGCACAAGATTCACCTTTACTAATAGGAACTTGCATCCCATCCCTGTAAATATCAGTTTTACTAGTAGGAATGAAAATGTTAACAATATCATCCGAAAATGACAAATGTTCGAGTTTGATATGAGAGAGTTCATCGAAGCGAAGAAAACCAGCGTATGCTAAAACACACATCGCTAAAGTTCTTAAGTCCATGAGATTTATTACTTCAAATTTACCGGATGGGATATAAGACATTGCCAGTTGTTTAATAATGTCGGTTGTAATGGGTTCTTTTTTAAGAATAGGCTTTGATAATTTGCGTTTCAACCCCTCAAGAGTGAACGTTACAGTGCTGCAGTTGGCGGGATCTTTAACACCCGCTAATTTGTGTGCCCATGAGATAGCTGAAATAACTTTTGTAATGGGAGCAGGCGATCGGGCTGAGTGGCTTAAGTGGACTAAATACAGAGAAACATCAAAAGGGTCGGCGGGAATAGCACATTTTCCATAATATCAAAGCCCATTGATTCCACTTATTCACCGGTCCAGATGAGTAACAGTTAACAGTCGATTCTGCTCGGGCACTTAATAATATACCTGGTAACTCACAGGCTAACGAATTTAAGTCCGGGTACTCTTAACTTTTCCGACTTCTCCAAAATCCACTATTGAAGATTATCTGCAATAAAAAGCCAAATACACTACGAATCAGTGTCTAAAAGTGTAGTGTTTCCCAGTTTACCATCTGAAGTCAAGCCTAATAGCCAAAATAGAGCTTCTTTGAATATTCTCAATAAATTCTTCATTTCCCCCTCTCCCGGGAATAAATAAACCCGGATAGGTAAGTATCTCATAAATACCCACAACTGCTCTAATTGGATTATAACCATCTGGGAAGAGCATTGGCCAATAAGGCGCTGAATACCATTTTGGGCATATCAGAGTTCCTGTGACTCTCGCATGTTGCATAAACAATATCACTCTTGGTACAATCGATATTGGGGGAACAACCCAGTTATTTTCACCATCCCAAGTCAAAGCAAAAGCGTCAATACCCTCAGATCCTGGGTTCCAGAACATTGAATTAAATCTAGGTAACTTTTTGTTATAGTAACTCGCGAAGCGATCAACAGTGTGTGGCCCCCATAAATCATCCAAAAATTTGAAACATTCATCGGAAACACTCCAGTCATCATTATCAATAATTCTACTGAGCTTGTCTGCTCTCTCATTCTCTGTTCTTGGCAGCCATTCCATTTCCAAATGGATATTACTTACCAAACATGTTTTGCAGATACTGATTGCTATTGCTTGCAAATCACTTTTCATGCTACTATGCACTGCAATTTTTTCAACACTTTGGTTATCTGTAAACCACTTAATTCTTCTGTCGGTCAGTTCATGTGCCAAAGACTTCAAAACCAACTCTACTGCCTTCAGCTCTCTCCAGGCTGAACTTTTCTGGGATTCACTACTATCCCATAACCCATATGCCACTGTATTAGCAATATTTACTATATACCCAGTGAACCCCGTACTGCTGGCATCTGAAAAAATAATCCTTGAGCACTCCGCTCTCGGTCCAATCTGTGCCTTATTCAAGTTCTGTACATTTGCTCGCCAAGACAAAAATTCATCCATAGCTTCTTTTGAAAGCTCTAAAGGAGAGTCCCAAGAGACCCTGGACTCAATGCAAATTTGCAATGCTTTTGACATAATTCTAGCCATATTACCTGTAACTTTTTTTTTTTTTCTTTTTTTTTTTTTACATAATCTTTCCAACTACTCTGGCCACTAACCTTGCTGTCACTACACTTACAGCGTTTCTATGAACGATTTCGTCGATCCCATCTGATATGCTCACAATGCGTCTTTTTGGAATGGCAAAAGAACCATCTTCAAGATCAATGACAAACCCTAACCATTCTAACTTTTTGACTGGGTCCCATATACTTTTCTGCACATTCGGCACAAACCCCGAAGCTATCAGATCTGCTTTTACTTCACTACTTATCCGTACCGTTTCAGATAGTGAGGGGGCAAAACCAAGCCCGTCATCTAAAAATACTACGACGGACTTACGTTCTCCCTTCCATTTTTTTACCAGTGGTCTTACTACCTTAGTAAAGATATAAGGAGCTGAGGAGAGACCAAACGGTAACTGCTTGAATCTGAAAAACTCTTTTTTTGTTTTACCAAATGCCCACGAAAAACCTAAAAACAAAAACTCTATGTGCGGGGCAAATATCAATGTGGTGATAACCACTCTTCAAATCAAATTTAAACATGAAACCACTTTTTTTTTTTTTTTTTTTTTTTTTTTTTTTAGAAACAAAAGAGCAGATCTCATATCTTCATATTTCACTGATACTTTATCAAGGGATTTATTAACCAATCTTAAATCCAAGATCATTACTCTGCACTGTTTTTTACACTGTTAATGGGTTGACTACTGTAGGCTGCGATTTACAAATCTCCACTGTCCCCAATTCAACTAACTCAGATATAGCCTGTGGAACGAAATCATTATGAGTTAATGCAGATCTGTTATTCTTTGAAAACGTAGGAAGTGGACGACAATTGAATGGAATTACATTGCCCAATTTAATTGTGTTAATAATTGATTCTGGAGCTCCTATAATCTGCCAAAATCTTAATTTGCTGTTCAACCTACCAGCTACTCTTATCCCCGGCATTCCACTTCTTTCTTCATATTCAAAATAATCATCTATAGTGGTAAAATCTGATTGATAAGAATCATGCCCTACTTGGTTCGAACTATTGATATCAGAAAAACATACATCACTACACTTAACTCTGTTGGACCGCTGGTTTTCCTGCTGGAATTTGCCGTCTCCTATTCGGACAGGTAGCTTTCCAACTCCAACTCCCGCAGGTAAAGCAACTCCCTCCTGCATAACCTCTGATGACCCCTACTTTGTCACCACCTTCCCCAACGTGTTCTCCAACAACGATCCCTCCTCTGCGGGTTCCAAGGCAGAGTTAACCAGATGCTTTATCTCTCTGAAACGTATCATAAAAAAATATAAAAATAATTAAAATTTATACCTTATACATGAAAAGAGCTTGATCTTCGAAACTTAAATAAAAGAAACTAGACGATTGCCTGACTGGCGCTGAATGACTGGCCACAGCCCTTTCACACACCTACAACGTGTTACGCAATGCGTAACAATAGTAACACACTCGCTATAGAAAACCACGCAGCGTGAAGAAATTAAATATTCTCTAATTCGCTCACGGTCGCTCAACCGAAAATATTTTTATTTCTTCCCTAAACTCAGTTTTCAGACAATAACACAACACAACACACTAGACACTTATGCGGTCTCAGCCAGTCTATTATTGCGGCAACTAGCATCCCCGACCGCTTATCGCCTGAGGTTAAAGAAGGCACTGAAAGCCTAAGTGAACCATAAGTCATAATATTGTATTTTAACTGAATAAATAAATACACTTAGCTAATACTTGCTGGTTGAACTCATACTGTCGCTTATTTCTTTCCCTCTTCCACTTTGTTGTGGCAGTTTCCTTGATCTTCTTGTTCAACGTCTCCTTTGATTTTTCTTGAAAATCTTGCAAATGCGTCAACTCGCCTCTAACTATAGCAAATTTCTCGTCGACTGATGCCGAAAAAGATTGAAATAGCTCCTTCAGATCGTCTTTGGTGACCGGTTGTACCCCTCACGAGTGTTGAGGAGCATCTTGATTACTTTCGAACATGATGCACCTGACGCTGTTCAGAAATAATGTGTAGAGATACGGAGCTAAAAAGCAAAGAAACTAGACGATTGCCTGACTGGCGCTGAATGACTGGCCACAGCCCTTTCACACACCTACAACGTGTTACGCAATACGTAACAATAGTAACACACTCGCTATAGAAAACCACACAGCGTGAAGAAATTAAATATTCTCTAATTCGCTCACGGTCACTCAACCGAAAATATTTTATATCTACGCTCTACGGGGAGCATACCACTACCAAGGTTCGGTCGTTCGAACGAGCGTCGATCAGACGTTCTAAACTTATGAACAACCTCGCCTTCCTGAAACGATGCCGAGACTCTAACCTCATCCCGCCAGGCCTACAGCTCCATGACCCAGTTCGCAGCCTCCGTTCCCGCAGCATCATTCGTTCAGCCAGCGCCGCCTTACTTCGTGAGAGGATCGCCTCCACACGTTCCTCCCTCGCCGACATCGACCGCAGTCTATCCCAACTAGAAGGATTTCGCGACACGTTCCACCCCGAGGACTTCGAGAAAGTCACCACCCGCACTTCGTCTTCGAGCAGACACACGTTCACTACCACCCGCCGGAAGCAGATCAGCAAGTTTTCGCGACTTCAACGACTGGAGACGGGATCTTCTACATCCCTATTCCCCCGCGCGTTCACCCGGTCTAAGGGATCCTCTATATCCCCACGACCATCCGACTCGGAGTCCTGGAGATCTCCTATATCTCACTCCAACCGCGCTTCTAGTAGACTGGATACGGGATCTTCTATATCCCTATTCCCCCGCGCGTTCACACGGTCTAAGGGATCCCGTGTATCCCCACGACCTTCCGACTCGGAGTCTTGGAGATCTTCTATATCTCGCTCCAACCGCGCTTCAAGTATACCTACGGGATCTGCTATATCCCTAAGGCAACCCTCACACCTCCGCTCACAGGACGCGTTCCGGAAACACACCGTCGTCAACCTCAGCCAACGCACCCTCACTCCTATCGAAACATCAGTACTGTCACTGGGGATGAATTTCGCCCTCACACCCAAATCCATTCCAACGGAAGAAATCATCCAGTCAGTTGAGCCAGCCCTGCGACGACTCAACAAAACAGCAGCTGATGATGTCAGACTACAGATGAGTGATGTTCTGCGTAAAGCCAAGCCAGCCAAGCCCAACCTCTCCAAGGGAGAGCTTTCTGCTTTACGAGACATCCGACGAGACAGCTCCATCCACATCCTCACCGCAGACAAAGGCAACGCTACAGTCATCATGGACCGAGCACAATACACCGACAAGGTAAGTCACATTTTATTATCCGATTCATACCGCCCCCTCAAGAAGAACCCCATCCCATCCATAGAGAAAAGAGTCGCTAGCAAACTCCTTGCCCTCCACCGTGCCGGTGCCCTCTCCATCCAACTCTACTGACATCTCAGACCATCCAGCTCATCCTGCCCTAGGTTCTTTGGCCAGCCGAAGATTCACAAACCTGATGCTCCTCTCCGCCCTATTGTCGCCTCCAGAGATTCACCTACATACAACACAGCCCGTCATCTAGCTAAGATCCTCCGACCCTTGGTGGGTCTCACTCAACACCATGTGGCCAACTCCAGTCAGTTCGATGAGATCACCCGGGGCCTCACACTTCAACCCAGCGACATCTTGGTTAGTTTTGATGTTGTTTCCTTATTCACCAATGTCCCAACTACAGAGACATGCCTCCTGGTGAAGGACAGACTCGTACAAGATCTTTCCCTTGATGATCGCACATCACTCACCCCGGACCAAATTCATGATTTGCTACTAACATGTGTCTCTTCAAGTTGTTTTCAGTTTCAGGGCAAGTTCTACGAGTAGACAGCTGGGACCTCCATGGGATCTCCTTTATCCCCGGTCCTTGCTGATATTTTCATGGAAGAGTTTGAAAACTCTTCCCTCAACACCGCCGACCTCCAACCCAAGCTGTGGCTCCGATACGTGGATGACACCTTTGTGGTTTGGCCACATGGCAGAGACACACTCCAGGATTTTCTACAACATCTCAACCAGCAACACCCGAGCATCAAGTTCACCATGGAAACAGAAGAAGACGACAAGATCGCGTTCCTTGATGTTGGCATTTCCAGAAACCCAGACGGCGCCCTACACCACAACGTCTACAGAAAGCCCACGCACACAGATCGGTACCTGAACCAGCGCTCCTTCCATCATCCAAGCATCAAGTCATCGGTCAACCGTACGCTCGTACAACGCGCCTACAACATTTGTGACAAGGACAGCCTTCCCAAGGAACTACAGCACATCCGAACTACCCTCAAACGCAACGGTTACAATCCCAACAGGATCAGCACAGCGAAGCCGGTTCCAAACCCCGAAAGCAAGGTAAGTGATCTAACCCTCTCTGCTTGTCTCCCCTATCTAGGTTCGACGTCTTACAAACTACACAACGCATCCTCCACAAGCAGGCATCGATGTGTTCCACTCAGCCCCCAGCAAACTCCAAGGACTTCTACACACCCACAAGGACAAACCGGACCCAAACAACAGAGCGGGAGTCTACCGGATCCCCTGTGAGTGCGGTAAGGTGTACATCGGCGAAACAAAACGCAACCTCCCCATCAGATTGAAGGAACACCGAGCACACGGCTGCAGAGGAGATTTCGAGAAGTCCGCCATCGTCAAGCACTTGCACATCAAGGACCACCAAATCGACTGGCAGGCAGCCCAACTCATCACACCCATCGACGCATGGCACCCCAGACGCATCAGAGAGGCCATCGAGATCGTCAAACACGACACTGTGCCACAGGACATCGGTTTTTTCATCAGCGACAATTGGCGACCAATACTACAGACTGAAAGATCTTCTATATCCAAAGTCCATAACCCACCCCAGACTGAGGGATCCCCTGTATCCTAAGTCAACCACCCTCCTTCCCCCTGTGCTTGTTAACAACTGATTCAGTTCAGTGAGCACACACTTCTCTCCCCCAACCCCTAGGATCATAGTCTCATAATTTCCCGCCTGCGCGCCTCAACGACCAATACTACAGACTGAAGGATCTTCTATATCCAAAGTCCATAACCCACCGCAGACTGAGCGATCTCCTATATCCTAAGTCAACCACCCTCCTTCCCCCTGTGCTTGTTAACAACTGATTCAGTTCAGTGAGCACACACTCCTTTCCCCCAACCCCTAGGATCCTAGTCTCACAGTTCCCGCCTGCGCGCCTCAACGAACTAATCCTCCAGCATCCATTCATGTGATGATCCTCCAGCAGTCTACTTAAGCAGCAGCATTTTCCAGAGTCCGGCATTCTCCTGAGGACGATCAGAGCTTACTGATCGAAACGTTGAGTTGTACCCCCAGTTCTTTTCAGAACTAATTACTACTCAATTGAGATTCCACATGGTGTCACCGCAATTAGTCTTACTAATCCAAGCTTGTTGGGTATCGGGAGATTGTGAAATGTAGGCGACCGTATACGTCGATGTATTATCTCCAAAACTCATCTTTGTAGCGTTTTTGTAAAAATCATAATCACACGAATCAACTAACGTTTGAACGACGTCATGGAATTTTACGTTCAAACTCGAATTATCGTAGTCTTTTCTAGGCACCGCTTTGTAACCGTTATCGTAATAATAAGCTGTTTCCAATCCTCCCGAGTACTTGTCTACTTGTTGTTTCCAATTGGATATCGGTGAGATGTGAAAGTCTCTACATATTTTTATTATACGCGCCAATGTCTATATTGTTTTCAAAGGCGCTCCAAAAAATTTGAAAAGACGCTGGACAGCTCATTTCTTTAAGCAATCGTCTAATTTGATAGTAAACGTGAAATTTGAAAAAACTACTTATCATCGGATTCGAATGGAGTAAATGTTTATAACTCACTCCGCATCCCGTCGTACTGCACCACGTTACAAAATTTATTTGATTCTGATAAAACTTTAGCGGATTAGAATTCCAATCGTTTACGATCTCGTCGCTATCGACGTGAGGCAACTTGTATTTTTCTAATGGATTATCGAGTACTACTTGTAAAAATTCGTTTTCTGACACGTAAATCTTTATGTTCGTCAAGTCGCTAAAAGTAAAATTTTGAGGAGCATACAAATTTCCAGATTGCGGATACCGTTTCGATAAATTACTCTGAAATGCTAAAGGAAGCGCCATTTTATTATAAACTAGTAACATTATTTTTTTATCTTTTTGTTTATAATAAAATGCATCATACGATTGAAATTAACAATTTTGACAAGCCCGTCGTATTAGATAATACAATCGATAATCGAGATGCTAATCTTACGATATCGTTAAAACAGTCAACTTTTGGGTCGGCTACTATAATGTGCGCAAGAAAAAAATATATTACGCCGTAAAAATGGTACAGTTGGAGGTCAACCCACCGATCATTCTACGACCATTAAACCTGGACTTTACAATATAAAACAAATTCTCGATATTATCGTACAAAAGACACCCTGACTAACGTACGACATTAATGAAACAACCGGTGAATCTTTACTCGAAATTAATGATCCCAGGTATCAAATCAAATTTTCATCCGGGCTAGCCAATTTACTCGGGCTTTCGGATGAATTATTAAACGCGGGAACGTATGAGGGAAAAATTGATTTGCAGCATTTTAAAATAATGTACATTCATTCCGATCAAATTTCTACTAGCGAAAATTTTTACAACGGTAAACCTTCGAGTATTTTAAACGTTTTGCCCATACAAGATGTAAAATTTGGCCAAAGTACCTGGATAGAATATTCTAATCCATTACGAAAAAATCTCAAGACTGGCACTTTAAACGAATTGAGTTTTAAAATTAAAGATTCGAGCGGTAAAGACATTAATAATCACGGTATGCCGGTCATTTTAACCGTCGAAATTAATAAATAATTAAAAGTAGTTAATATAAAATGGCGAGTATTTACGGTCCGGACTTTACGAGTGAACCCATTTCATCCAGTAACGACGATACATCCACTTTTAAATATCATGGGCGTATCGCTACGAGGGAAATTAGACAAACGATACCGTTGATAAATTTAATGGGAAGACTACCCATAAACATCGAGTGGAAAGGATCGACGAATCAACCCTGTTTTTTCTCGATAGAGAACCGGCATACTGTTCAATTTTTGCAAAAAGAATCAAAGGTGAAAATGATTCTTAATCAATCACGTCAAGGCGCGACTTTGTAGCCAATCGAGCTTATATATTCTCCACAACCGATGAATTTAATGTAGAACTTTCTTTTACCAACGTATCGCAGCTTTTAGAATGTGGAATTTGCTTCAAGACTGAAGGTCAAGAAGTCTTTGTACAAGCGATACTTTTGGCGCTATAAACACGGGAATCTGTTACGATATAAAAGTTGAAAGTTTTCCCTTGATTTAAAAATATATAATCTTTTATTATTAATAGAATAATGAGCGCCTCTACCGAAACAAAGATATATCCAACATTACCAGATGCCACGGGTAATCTAGATGTGAATGTGTTTCGATTACAAAAAATCTACGACATTCAAAAACTACTACTAAAAGAGAGAAACGAGCGCGAGAAAACCTATAAAAAATATAATAAAATTATCAAAACTTGGCAGAAATAGGGTGTATGGGAGCAGGAGCAACTGGAATCGCCAGTATCGCTAGCGTTGTAGCAGCACCCATAGGATTAGTTTTAGAAGGTTTAGCTTTAGGACTAGGTGGTATGGCGTTTGCAATCAGATACGCCAAATTCAAGCTCTCTAAAAAACCAAAGAAACACAACGAGATTAGAGTTTTAGCCGAAAGTAAACTCAACACCATCAACAATCACGTTTCAAAAGCGATCGAAGATGGTAGTATAAGTCAAGAAGAATTAATAATAATAATAATAATAATGTGTGGATTTATATAGCGCACGTATCCACCAACTAAGTGGTGCTCAGGGCGCATTATATTATTATCCCTGCTCATAAGGCTCATAAGGCTCATAAATCATTCCTGAAACCATCTCAGCTCCCTGGGGAGTATACAGCTCAATTGCTGCCATTTCTAGCGCATATAGAGCAAACCAACTCTGCCTGTACAGGTACCCATTTAACCCCTGGGTGGAGAGAAGCAATTATGATTAAGTGTCTTGCTCAAGGACACAAGTGTCACGGCCGTGATTCGAATCCATTTAATCAACGAGGAGCGAAACAAATACTCACAAATGAAAGAAAACATTCGAACGAAATTTACTCCTAAAATTGTCGATGGCAAGTCAGATGTCAAAGTTATCGACGATAAACAAAAAAGACCTCATAGAAAAAATTATGAATTTAAAATAAACTTTACTATAGAAAAATCTTACTATAAAAGACGCGCTTCGCAAAGTTTAGCGGAGCGCGTTGATATAAGACCTCCGCCGTATAATTTTTAAATTTCAAATGTCATTTTTATGTTATGTCTTTATATAAACTATAAACAACTTGTTTTATCTAGCATAGCGCTAGATAACAACTCTTTCATCACCAAATTATATTTTTTCTTGCTCTTGATTCAATTAGCTTTATTGCAAATTTTTCTTCCCACACGCAATTTATACACACAGAACTTGCTGCCTTTGTACCTTTCTTACATTTTTTACACTCAACCGGTAAAGATTTCCCTTGTCTAACACGAGATCGATGCAATCCGCAGTAGTAATCACCGCACATACCTAAATTACAACACTTTGTCGTTTTACCTACTAAAAGCCATTCGCACGGTAAAACAACTTTTAATTTTTCAAAATATTTTCTAATCGCAGATAAATAATCTTGTTTAGTTAGTTTACCTCCCTTACCTGATCCATCGCCAATCTCAATAGTATTTGTTAAAACAAACTCCTTCAGTTGCGCTTTACTCTTTATTCCGTAGTTAACCATCTTTACTATTAATCTATATAATCTTTTTTTTATTTTTTAAATTTTTTATTGACTAAACCAATATCTTTTTAAAATATTTTTTTTGCACTTTTACACTAAATCCAAAAAACACCCCCTACTCCTACACAGCAACTATCCCTAACAACCCATCCACCCACTTTTTTATACACTCTCATGCAAACCACGCCCCTTCTTAGGTAAGTGAGCCAGGACCCCCATTTATATACTACTCCGCAAGTTTGGCCGCAATTGGACATCGTTTCATAGCGAAAAAACAAACCAAACCAAACCCAAAAAAAAAAAAAAAAAAAAAAAAAAAGAAAGAAAGAAAATTTAAAATGCCGACGCGCGGGTCTGAGGCGACGCGTGCGGAGACCAGAAACCAGAGACCTTTTGTGTCGTTTACTGGCAATGCATTGCCATATAAAAAGTCACATAATTTTCCCTCCACTTTTGAACCAATTTTGTGACATGTAGTCTTCAATAGTTTTGTTTGTAACCAGTAAAATTAATGATAAACTATATCCAACTAATCTCAAAAACTGGCCCAAAATTAACTCTAATGTTATTTTAATTCAATATTTATTTTGGAGACTTGCTAGTCTCCAAAATTGTGTTAAGATTAAAGGGACAGTATTGTCACGATCAGAGCAGTCTTTCAACAGGGCATGGAATCGGTGTTCTAGTTTAACCCAATCAAACCTGGGCTTTTTTTTCGTTCTCAGACCTAGGGTCGGGGGGCTCTTTGTGCCCCCTCCGTATTTTCTGTATTCACCAGCCGATTTTCATCGAACTTCGTAGGCATGTTTGGTTTGACGCGATCTATCGAATGCGGCTATGAAAAACTTTCATAGGTCACCGTTAGGTAGCGCTATACCCATATTCGGTAATTTTTCGTAATTTTTGGTCAAAAATAGTATTATTTTCCAATAACTTCCTTATTTTTTGTCCGTTAGCGCTTTTAGCAATATTTTATGTCAATTTGTTCCAAAAACATGATTTTTTAATATTTTGACCCAAAAATGTTTTATTTAAACCAAACGTACAATAAAAGCAAATATAATAACATCCATGGTACTACTGATGACATAAATTTATAAATTGAGCAAAAAAATTTAAAAACCTTTTAAAAATCAGGATTTTGGGACAAAATACAAGTAATTGCATTTAAACGTAATGGCGGCCATATTGGATTCCCAGAATGCATTGGAAGTGTCCAGTTCAGAGTTTGACAACAAACCTAAAAACCCATATTGAATGTTTAATAGTATCAAAAATCTAGTATTTTTAACAAAAAAGTGGAAATTCAATTGGACCTGTTTAAAATAAACGGTTGCCATGGCAACTATGAACACCCATTATCATTGATTTTTGCGCGAGGGGTCCCAAAGAATAGTTAGGAAAAGTCATCGTGATCGGAAAGAGCGTTCTGGAGATATTATAAAAAATGTCATAGGGACACATTGTGCCCCCCCAGGCCTGATAAGTGATAGGGTTAAGAGGCGCAGAGTGACTGAAAATTACTGCCTCATAACAGCATTGCCTGAAATACCGCCCTCTCGCGGCTTGTATGCTTAGGTTTAATTCTGACGTCACGCTTTGAGGCTCGTGATGAAGGTTTTGTGAGGTTTCAACTTTGACCTTGATTAGTAGCTAGCGCGTAAACCGCGAAGCGTGACGTCAGATCTTCAGCACACCCAGCGTATCAAATGAAATCCCTCTTAGAGCCTGTCTTTATTATTGATAGGATAATGACGGGGACCAGTGTATCTCAAGGCCACCTTTAACCCAAATATCTGACATCACGTTTCGAGTCTCGCGAAAAGACCAGATGCAGGCCACTCAGTTTCATGGAGATTCAACTTTGACCTTGGTTGGTAGCTAGCTTGCAAGTTGCCCCAAGTTCTAACGGCACGCTTCGAGGCTCGTGAAAGACGATTCTTAAGTGACTTATCCTTATAGGGAATTACCATTCTAGCTCGCGAGCCTCGAAGAGTGACGTCAGATCTTCAGCACAACGTATCCAATGAAATCTCTTGAATATGGTATGCCCGGAGCCTATCTTTATCTATGATCATGAATAAATTAAGATTTTTCCTTTTTAAGTTGAGGTTATATAGGTAAGACTTGTAGCTTTACATGGTGAGGAGGATAAGTAAGACTAATTGCGGTGACACCATGTGAAATTCTCAATTGAGTAGTAATTAGTTCTGAAAAGAACTGGAGCGGAGGTACAACTCGACGTTTCGATCAGTGTGCTCTGATCGTCCTCCTAATTGAGAATTTCACATGGTGTCACCGCAATTAGTCTTACTTGAGGGTATATGTTATTATTAATGACGCATTGATTTGATATAGGTGAACCCATAGGTGGACTTGCAAATGCATGACTGCACTGGTATGCGACGTCACTATGTTCCATTATACAAATATTGACTGCTAGCCTTCCAAGGTGATCCCTGGAGCGTTCTATTGTCCCGAGGTGAAGCCGAGGGACAATAGAACGCTCCAAGATCACAAGGGAGACTAGTTTTACTGTTCCACAAGTGAAAACAGCCAGTATTTGTTATAACACCTCATACATAGATTCTGCACAATATTTATTAAGAGACCTGCTACAATATATCAAACCAATACATGACTTTTATTAACTTGACAACGCTCCGAAATTTACTGAACTACTGTAACACGTATTTATTCCTATAACAATAGCACTGATGCGTTTAGATCAATTTCATGGGCTAGTTCATTGCTAGTTTCATTGTTTGCTTGGTAAAAATAGCCAACATCATGTGATACGCTCTCAACCAATCACAAGACGGAATCTATGTATGAGGCGTTACTATAAGTTATATTCAATGGAGCGTAACCGTCTGAGCACAAAATCAAGCACTCTCCTCTCTTGAAATTCTTGAGTGGAGCCCAAGTAAACTGGCCTCTAGTCGACGTCTTTAATTTCAGTTTGGTTTATGCCCTGTTCAGTAAATTTCGTTTCGTCTGTTAGGCACAATAAACTAGACTCGTATCAAAAGTGTTCTAAGACATATCGCTTATTTTATTTCGTAATCATATACCTTGGCGACTATGGGGAGGGGCGGGGTTGTTATTGCCCCCTTAAACAATTTTACACATATTATTGTACTTTTGTATTTTCTAAACTTACAGTCACCCCATTAACCTTTTTAGGTCAAACTTTTCTTACAAATCTTTTTGTGCCCAAAACACAGACATCCCGATAGTCGGTCAGCGTAAAGCAAGAAATTTTAATTGAAACCCAAACTTCAAATTTAACAATTAACAGAATTCATGAATTTGGTCAAATTTTGCGTTTTTTTTAAATAGGTTTATTGCTAATGTCATACCCTTTTGAAGACATCTGACTGAGACATTTATTTCTAACTAGACTTCCGGGTCAGACTGAAGCAATAATTCTGACGCTATTCCAGGTCAATTAGACCTATCTATAGTCTGTCAATAAAATAAACACGGAGTACTCAATAGGATTAAAACTTCCCATGACTTCTGTTGTTTTGTAGATCAAGCGCTTTGGTTTAACATAGCAATAGTATGACCGGGATTTTGAATGGGTGGTGCTCAGAACAATAAACTGGGTCATTTCATTTTGTGTAAGGCTATGGTAACTTAATTTCTATTTCTCATTCATGTGGACACACTGGGAATGGCTATATTTAAAAACAGCAAAAAAAAAATCCGTGAAAGACATTATTTTTACAAATTTTTTCTACATAGTCCCATAGACCTTCTCGAAAGTGGAATTTACCTTAGTATTCTTTTTTCACATGATTTTCATCACTTTGTTAAGGTGACTCTTTGAACTTGTTGGTTATGCCGTATTTCTGTTACTATATTCACAAGTGGAAATATGCAGTCATGGCACTTAATTACCCAGAACCAACGCCTGATATTAGCTAATAACTAACTTATAATGTTAGGCAACATTATGCTAGACAGGTGTATAGACTATGTGACTTGTTTACACTTTGTGTGACCTTATGAGTACCAGGGTGATTTCCCGCCGGGTAAAAGTGCATTTGTATGTTGAGTTGGTACATTTTGTACTTCTCCACATAACATCATTTTACATTTTCAGATGAATAAGATTTGAGACGTTATTAAAATAAATCAATTTATGAATTGTTCTGCTGATAGGCCTATCTCAAAATATCAAATTTTATTTATTCTTGTCATAGACCAGTGTATATTTTTTTATCCGGCGCAGTTTGACATTTGGGCTAATGTGATGTCATTTGGTCACACCATCTATACAGTCTCGGTGTTTTCTTATTATGATTGGGGGGGGGGGGGCGGTAGGGAGAGGGACCGGCATGACCTACCCCAAACCCAACCCCCTAAATCCTTGGCGACTATGGGGAGGGGCGGGGTTGTTATTGCCCCCTTAAACAATTTTACACATATTATTGTACTTTTGTATTTTCTAAACTTACAGTCACCCCATTAACCTTTTTAGGTCAAACTTTTCTTACAAAACTTTTTGTGCCCAAAACACAGACATCCCGATAGTCGGTCAGCGTAAAGCAAGAAATTTTAATTGAAACCCAAACTTCAAATTTAATAATTAACAGAATTCATGAATTTGGTCAAATTTTGCGTTTTTTTTAAATAGGTTTATTACTAATGTCATCCCCTTTTTAAGACATCTGACTGAGAAATGTATTTCTAACTAGACTTCCGGGTCAGACTGAACCAATAATTCTGACGCTATTCCAGGTCAATTAGACCTATCTATAGTCTGTCAATAAAATAAACACGGAGTACTCAATAAGATTAAAACTTCCCATGACTTCTGTTGTTTTGTAGATCAAGCGCTTTGGTTTAACATAGCAATAGTGTGACCGGGTTTTTTAATGGGTGGTGCTCAGAACAATAAACTGGATCATTTCATTTTGTGTAAGGCCATGGTAACTTAATTTCTATTTCTCATTCATGAGGACACACTGGGAATGGCTCTATTCTCTAGCAAAAGAAAATCCGTGAAAGACATTATTTTTACAATTATTTTTATAGATAGTCCCATAGACCTACTCGAAAGTGGAATTTACCTTAGTATTCTTTTTTCACATGCTTTTCATCACTTTGTTGGTTATGCCGTATTTCTGTTACTATATTCACAAGTGGAAATATGCAGTCATAGCAAATTACCCAGAACCAATGCCTGATATTAGTTAATAACTAACTTATAATTTTAGGCAACATTCTGCTAGACAGGTGTATAGACCATGTGACTTGTTTACACGTTGCGTGACCTTATGAATACTAGGGTGATTTCCCACCGGGTAAAAGTGTATTTTGTATGTTGAGTTGGTACAGTTTGTACTTCTCCACATAACATCATTTTACATTTTCAGATGAATAAGATTTGAGACGTTATTAAAATAAATTAAATTATGAATTGTTCTGCTGATATGCCTATCTCAAAATATCAAATTTTATTTATTCTTGTCATAGACCAGTGTATATATTTTTTTGTCCGGCGCAGTTTGACATTTGGGCTAATGTGATGTCATTTGGTCACACCATCTATATACAGTGGCGGTGTTTTCTTATTATGATTGGCGGGGGGGGGGGGCGGTAGGGAGAGGGACCGGCATGACCTACCCCAAACCCAACCCCCTAAATCCTCCTCCCCCTGGACCACCAACCAGTCAGTACATAATGAATTTGTGTGTTTAATTTCTTTCAAGCTTTTTAAAATTGTGACGTTTTCTTTTTCCAATGGAAGTTTATTTATGTACGCAGACCGGCTGTCGGGATATTAAACAGAATTATGTTTTATGAGCACAAAAAAGGTTAGTCCTTAAAAGTAGTCTAAATGGAGCCATTAATCATTTTTGTTTATGAGGGGCCAATAATTACTGGGATGATCGCTGCCAAGAGATGTATGCTTGCAAAATAAAACAAGCAATATTAAAACTTTTGATTCAAGCCTAGTTTTTACTACAGGGCATAAACCAAACTAAAATTAAGGACTTCGACTGGAACCAGTTTACTTGGGCTCCACTTGGAGATGTTCAAGAGAGGAGAGGTACTAGATTCTGTGCTCAAAGTGGGCAGTTACGCCTCACTGAACATGGTACAATAAGGCATTTAAATTTTAATCATACCACAGGGAAGCCTATGTACAAGCCGATGTGTGCACCCCACTAAATTCATTAATAGTCATTAATAATTTGTAAGCCTGTAACATTGTACCCTCAAATTTAATGCTTTATATGCAAAATAGGATTTGTGAGAAAAGGTTTTAAAAAAATATATTATTATTGTCTTCCTGTTTCGAGTATTTTAGATATACAAACCCGAAAAGAGTGAATATAATAAGACGATGTTTGTAAAGTAACATTTGGGGTGGTTTCTTAAAAAGAAAACCAATTATTGTGCCAACTTTTATTTTTCACTTATTAGTTTAAAACAACTTTGAGACTTTACTATTACTTTGAAATTACTATTTATGAATTGTATGCATTTAGCGCCCGTAGCGCCCTCTCTTGAATGTAGCTTTTGGAGGTCCCTGGGAATATTATGTACGCGTGAGTTGTTGGATCGAGAAATGGGGTTAAAACTGCCCAGAAAAACGCCCATCAGTAAGCCTGATGACCAGTTTAGATCCTGTCTTTGTCAGACAAACATGAGTTTAAATTTTATAACAAATAAAACACAGAGGAAAGAACACAAATAAGGAGAAATTAGAAACGGAATATCGTATATTTCATCAAAAATTTATTAAGTTTGTTTATGATAATCAGACACATTATAGTGGAAAGCTTAACAACTTGAACTGATTTTTTATTAAGGAAAACAGTGTCTAGAATAAACGTAATATTCTAAGTCCTTTTAAAAACCTTTGAGGAGAACTACTAAAAGCAGAACTTGGGTCATTGGCACATAGTGTACTCCCAATGGTTCTTGGGTAATCTCAATCCTATGCAGGTTTGTGTATTTTGTTGATCGCCTAGAGAGTACCCTGGGTGACAATGACCCCTCATGGTTTTCCAAAGTTATGATTTTATTTTACTGTTGATTGTTTAAAAATCATGTTTTTTTAAGCAATGAACTAGGATGACTGACTAAGCAGGCAAGTCCTTATAATTCGAGGTCATATACAGAAAAGGGGAAATAAAATAATTATTTTAAACTTTTTAAATTTTGTTAACAAAATATCACAATAAAATTATACCACTATACAAATGGCATCTGACTGTTCCTAGTTCCATTTCTAAATTCAAATTAAATTAATTGTCTTTTTAGGGATAAATAGAGAACTAACTGTTGCAAACTGCTTACCAACCTAAAGGACCTGTAGTATAAATGCAAACTAGTAGTTATTCGTTTCGAATCTATAGCAGGTTCTTTTTCAAAGGCAAAATGGGATTGATAAATAATTAGTAGGGTGTTTGTTATGGTGTTATTGAATATAAATAACGGGTAATTTACTGTCTTAATACATGTACCACAAACAAAATAACGCGGGCATGGATTCACTGTTTTCTTTCCTAAGGTATTCATCTGAACATGCGTATGACTCTGTAACCCCTTACACTGCACACTCGTATACAAAACCCACACACACCCTCACACACACACATGCATTGTATTAGTACATTGACCTCACGCTTTCATAGATTAACTCCGTCTGTCTCTCGTAAGATGCAACATCGTGATTGTAATGGAATCGTTGCTTACCTGGATAATTTTTTCATCAAAATTGAAAATACACGGGAGGCTTGTGAATTGCATTTTAATTACTTGTTTTACTTTAAGGTTAGCATTTAATATAAATTGGTCAAAGATAGATAACCCTTCCCAAACAATCACTTGTCTTGGTATCTTAATTTATACCAATGCTCAAACTCTTAATATATAAAAAATACCACAGGAAAAAACTTGATTGTTCATTGAACTACTTCAGGAGTGTTTACTGCCATCTACTCTGCATATTCTATTAAAAACCAGACATATTCAAAGTTATTCATCCGTCCAGTTGCAGTTTGAAACCTAGCTATGCTTTTTGCAAATCATCTGAGCGCAACCCTCATTTGACTCATTTCAATACGTTTCATATGACTAAAAATACAAGAAAGGATCTGCACTTTTTTTTCTTTTGTTGCCTTTGTTGCCTTTATTACAGCCAAGTAAGAGCCAGTGATTTCGAAAACATAATTTGTGTCTATGCGTAGGCCCAATGCAATATGTACTTGAGTTAACTCATATGGGAACACAGTGTCAGATTGTTCTCTTTTTTATTGAAACTCATTATATTTGATTAAAACAAGTGACAATTCTTTCGAAGTTTGTTCCTAGGTTTTCAATCTAAATGTTTAAGAGAATGTGTAATCAGGAGATCACTGATGATCATGAGGCAGATGGACCAGAGCTGTTAGCTTGGAGTGAAGAAATAAGTTCTTATTCAGTGTACAAAAGTGTATTAGGAATTCAGTATTCATGTAGAAATATATTGGAATAAGGAACTGGAGTTAATTCTTATCTCTTAAATGAGTTGCCTTAATGAGTTGTACAGTACTTTGAAATCAGAATGGTGGTTTATAGCTGTACTCTACCACTTATTGCCCATTGTGTACAAATTGTAAACAACTAACCCAATAACAATGGCAGTCAGTGTACCTTCAGATATGGTGTCACTCTTAGTTGAACTTAAAAGAGATCTGTAAACAAAAGGCAGACTTGACCCTTCCTTAATCCCAACACAAAGCAAGATTATATTTCAGACATTTTCTAACCACAAGATTCTGACAATCTGGGTAGAATGTCTTAAACGTAAGCATCTTTAACGTTTCAGACATTTAAATGTCTTAAAAGTTATCCCTACTTAAGTTTAAGACATTAAATGTCACGTAAGCTGTATTACATTTCAGACATTTAAATGTCTTAAACCTAAGCCCCATTGTACTGTTTAAGACATTTTGTCCCTAACAATAGCGTTTAAGACATTTCCCTGTTCATAGAGTAATACTATTAACAATAGTAGGCAATTTGACTACAGTAGTGTCACTAGTTCCTAAGTAATACTGTGGTGGCTGCACTGGCACATACCGGCACTTTTCTCACTAAACTAAATCACCTTTATTGAGATAATGAAACAGTCATATCATGGAGGAAGGAAGTGGTCACATGTATTCTATTCTATTCTAAAGCCTAACCTAAAGGCATTTTTCTTAAGTTGCATAATTTTTCTGAAGTTACATCAATCCATCATTCTGATAATAACATATGACTCTGAGGGATTTCTAACTAATATGTGTGTTTTGTTAGCATGATCCATTATTCTTCATCCCTCTTTGAAAACATAATATTGTTTTTACATGATACGTTTGTATTTCAGATCAACGTTTGATCATGCTTGCCATGACTTAGTCAACCATCCATATAGTTTATACTACTTGGGGGTAAGGATGACAAACATCATGTAAGTTTTTATGTAGTCAAACAATTATTTGTAAATTTTTGATGAAGCCATGCCCCCCCCCCCCCACACACACACACACACAGAAAAAAAAGAAAACGTACGTTTCGGGAACCGGATACCCAAAATTGGAAATCTTTAAGATACCCAGGTACCCGTAAATAATTTGTAAAAACACAAATACTCCCGAATGTATAAAATAACCAACATGAACACAAGTTTCTCTTGTCTAATTAGAAGCATAATAAATGTGGACTTACTGTAGTACTTTTCCCGCCTCTATATTAAAAACGACTCGCACACAAAAATGTTACAAAAAAATTGAGACTTCCATTTGTCTGGCTTAAATGTTCAGTCAAAATTTTTGAAAGTTGTTTACAGGTAATTGGAAGTGATAAAAATGGAAACGGGTATTGACAGTTTCAGTCATCTGGATACATGGATACCTGGAACAGCCTTATCCCTAATTGGCTTCTAAAATACACAAAACCTTTCTTATTCAATTATCTTATTGTCCACAGATTGTCCAGACTGTGTGTTTGCAGTGAGGTGCAAGCTTGCTCCTTCCATCTTCCTCATCAGAGTTAAGCGGGTGAAGGGCAAAAAACAACTGTATAGTCATTATAGGATGCCAAGTCATTTATTAAGTAGTAAGGACATGACTGTTAATAACCTGTCGCCATTTAAAGTGCATGCTAGGAATCTGGTGACAAACCCAGTAGCATGCAAATCATTTGACGTACACAGGCATAATGGTGCATCAAATCTGTACAAGATGTGTTGTCATTCAATTGAGAATGCTTAAAATGTTTATTGTTTCTTTTCACATTGAATAAGTGATTGATTCGCCATCATTTTATAGGTCTTATGAATTCTTTGGCATGTATCATCACCATCTATGCTGAGTTTGTATTAGCAGAACCATAATTATGAATAACAGTTTAGAAATTTCAATTTCTAGAAAAACTTAAAGGGGACCACACCAACATATATACATTGGTATCAGTATATATTGAACATACATGTATCTTATTTAACATAAATTGTACATGTACATGTCATTGTATACAGCTCATCATATCATAACTTGACACAAGTATTAAACCTTCACACTTTCAATATAAAGTCCCCCTTTTCAATCTGGATTGGAACCATTGAACCCTTGTCATACAAATGTGTCACACAAACAGCCATTTGTGTTACTGCTACGAGGTGTGTCAGAGTCCATATAACTTTGTGATCCAATGGCCAGCCAGTTGAAGTTGATCCATTCTTCAAAGGAGTTTTTTTTTAAATGTATGTTTCAAATGAATTTATATGGACCTATCCTATCTGTGGCAGTCTGTACCTTCATGGGAATTGTTTTTTTCAGGACCTAAAGACACATCTAGGTCTTTCTAACATGTTAGTAACAATAATTGTACTGAGGATTTTTTTTTGACTGGACCCAAAAATCCTCATAAGTGTAGTTATTAAACAATATATGTTGGGTGATCTAGTAAAATGTATATTGCCGACTGTGAATCCTTAGGAGTTGGGCCATGTAAACATACCCCCAATCTTCGTTAGTCTCGATTGGTATACATTTTGCCAGATTAGTCAATTAAAGTTGCTATGTATTTTTATGCAAGCATTGGGATAGTTCAACCAAAGTGCTGACCATCAATCCCATAAACACAAGTTGGTGTAAAGATATTAGAGGGACAGTATCGTCACGATCAGAGCAGACTTTCTACAGGGCATGGAATCGGTGTCTTAGTTTAAGATAAACACACTAAGTTAAACTGAAAATTACTGGCTCATTTATGCAGCAGCAACGCGAATAGATATATGACCTTACTACGTGAGTATTATTTTCAGTCACTGAGTTAATCTAGAACTTGAACTCTGATTCCATGCCCTGTTGATCGTGACAATATTACCACCTTTAAACAATAACTTTAAAATGACTATTTATGAACGTGTATTTTCAACAGTTAAAGAGAAATAAATACATATAAAAATCAGAAGATCATTTCATTATTGTTTGTTGCTTTTCAATTTACAGTTATCCTTCAAATTGCAATGTGTTCCTTATAGAAAGATGCACTTATTTATGGCAATTTTCTATGGAAATTTAACAGTTTATAAGGTTATGATTCAGCTAAATGTTACATAAAAAACACGAAAATAAAAATTAAAAACACAAATAAATTGAATACAAAGGGCACCTTTCTAACTATATAGACAACTAGACAGTTAGGGGATAGGATTGCATTAAAATATCGATATTATTTCAGAGATGGCTAAGATGAAGAGCACTTCGAAACTTGCGTAAAATGCCGACACCCAAGTTCGGTGACTGATGTTGGCACTATTCATGAACATTTGTTCTTATCAACCTTGTCGTGGTTGTACGGTACGGTACCCAAGAGTTTAACGAAATCCACAAATAAATAAATGTCGTCTCTGAATGTAAAAACTTCCAACAAAGCCAGACTGTGTAGACTTTCCGAGGAACCATGGATGTGCTAGACATTCTAGCCCCCTAGTATGGAATTCCATATCTGCCATTCTAAACGTTGCGCGTCACCCTTCTAAACGCGTGTCACTCGTCGCTGTATTTTTTGTAATAAAATAGAAAACGCTAGAAACGGATTATTTTCTCTCAATCGTGAAAACGGAAAGGCATTATTCCAAGCTGAATTATCGATATGTCGTGAGCCAGTATGAAGCTGGTACCCGTATATTTCTGGATTTGCACGCACGCTATGAGGGAATATTGAGGACAAAGTAGTTTGTGTACATGTCACAAAGCTAAACGTGTTTAGCTGTTTGACACCTGTTCATATGGTTTTTAGCATTCAAACACACATCACAGAAAAGTACAATCTAAACATGTTTTAGGCTAAACATGTGAACAAGTGGGTACAATTAAGTGTTTAGAAATGTGTTAAATTCTAAACATCATTTTTACAGTGTATATCTCAAAATTGGGTAAAGATATTTTGCTGAAAATTATTATGCAGGATGAATAACAATCTACTAGAATCTGCTGTGAAAAGTAGTATATCTCCTTCAGTTAGGGGTCCTTTACTGAAAACCCACAATTGAGTCGACTTAGGTTACTTTTTGACATTTTTGGGCCCCTCTGGTGACCACACGAGTGGTCAGATTGCTTTTATAGGTACATATGTCTGCCCCTAAACAAGGATGGACTAATCATTATACCTTCATTGGAGGTTTGACTGTGGTCTGAAGGTAGGTTCGCAGGCAAAAATTGTTGACCAGGTGGGCCACTACCCTTGTAACTGAAACTTTTACATCTTAAAATATTGTATCCTATCTATGTATGTAAGAAAATTCAGTATGATATATTTTCTCCTTTATGGTCAGACGATATTTTCAAATAATTGGTATTTTGCTTAATATACGGTATACAATGTACATGTATACACTGTATAGTATTGTGGCGGAATCTCTACTGCTGAAGATGATTTATCCCAGTGACCTTAAATCCAGACAAATCCTCCGGCTCGGATGGCTGAATATCGGCCGGAAGATGCAGGCCCGTTTAGTCGGAAATATACCGCCCTATACACAAGTTAAACTGTTCCCTGGTTCGATCTTGGAGTGGCAAAGACTGACAAATTAATCCACAAGGACACAAATGAATGAATTGATTCTCATTTAATAAATCAACATGAATTATCATCGGACCCCAAGTGACTGTAATGTATGATGTGTATCCTTCAATAACCTTAATGTGTACCCTCAAATCCTTGAAATATAGCGCCGCACGCGAAGGCGTCACTAACTAGGCCTTGCTGGGGGTCCTGTATCCTCCTTGGTCTGTATTTTGCTACTGAGGCCGTCAGCCTTCCTTGACCAACGCGACCGCCTCCTCGATCCTCGCGTCCACCTTCCACTCTAACAGTACCGGCTAATCCGACTTCTCCTCGGTGGCTGTGACGCGGGCGTCCCAAGGCTTATCCACGCAATGCACGTTCCGCCGTCAGTCCCCGTGGCTGCGCCTCCAGTAGCCTCCTTACTTTGGTCCGTTGATAGGCCCCAGCTCGGCTTCGTTAGCTAACCTTGCATGCCCAACGCGCTCGCAGGACGTACCTTCCTATCCAAGGGCTTGGCTCACACTGCCGCTTGCGATCTCAATCGCCAGCTGCGCGTACTTACGCACATGATCCAAATCTCATGCACTACTACACGCACGCAGCCGCAGCAACCCGCGCCGCTTGTCGCGCGCCCTCTGTCTGCTACAATTAATTAGCCTGACTTGCGCTACAGTATACAGTACATGTGGGTGTTTTATGTACATGTATGTTTACCCTAAACTCTTGTTATGATTTTTTACACCATCAAATCATCTCAACCATGGAGGTATGTTGAAAATAAAAATCAGCAAAATCTGAGTCGGTCACTGACAAATCTTCAAAAAGTTAGGTGATTTGGCATGGAATGACCCCAAAGCGTTTTCACGAAGAGACAATTGGTAAGGTTGTGTTGATTTGAGCGTTTTCTCGAAGGGATTATTGTCTTCAAATGTTAATTACCGTACGTTGTCATTAATCATCCTGTTGTTGACAAGTTGAAACATTGGAAAATTTGAAATCTGTTCTTTCACATAGGGCACAAGGTTTATAAGTGACATGGTTGAATGTGACATGGTACGTTTAAAATGTTAGTATTACTTAAAGCTCGATGCTGTGTGGCCCAATTGTCCCTTCGTGAAAATGCAAATTGCTCCTTAGTACTCATTTTGCCCTTGGCCAACTAGTGTAATTACAAAACTAATTTTTAGACCCTGTAATTTTATGGGATTGTAGATTTCAACGTAATTCAGAATGTCGAAAAATCAAACTTTATGTTTTTCCCCAATTGGCCCTTCGTGAAAACGGTGACGATATGGACCTAAGATTATGTACTAGTCTCTACTGTCTCTAATTAAAAATTTCACATGTTTCAGAATTATGGGCTTGCGGACGAATTGTTTTTTTAATAAGGAGCTTTTTTAATGGAATATAACTAGTTGGGTTGAATTATCTAACTAAAACAGAATCATCCATCATTTTGTAAATTTCGAACCACACATGCAGATGGCCTGCAATGTAACGAGGTGTCGGCTAACCTGTGCTGGATATTCTGTTTTATTTCCAGTTATTATCAGAAACATTTCTAAAAGTCCTATAAATATTTCGGATTGTTTAAGCGAACTAGGCCTATGGTTTTTTGGTAATCAACCGACCGCAACCCACATCATTTATCTTATTTCAATACATTTTTCACATCACTAAAAATACAAGAATGGATGTGCACTTTTTATTTCATGCGAATATAATAGTAAAGTAAATAGAAAAAGTATAGCTTTCTAACTGCAACTGGACGGATGATTAATGATGTCTGGGTTTAACTTTGAATATGTCTGGTTTTTAATAAAAGCACCGATAAAGTAATGTTTATAAAGTATTGTACTTGTAGCGTGGGTAGCTGCACGGACTTGTTTTTGCCGCATTCAAAGAAAACGGTGAATTCGCGAAGGCAACACAAACAATCTAAGCCTACCCATTGAATTATTTTGGCGTGAAATTTTAAAAATGCACATACATTCTGGTATTTTTAGTCATGTGAAACGTATTGAAATGAGTTAAATGAGGGTTGCGCTCGGATGATTTGCAAAAAGCATAGTTCGCTTACAAACTTCATCTGGACGGATGATTAATGACGTCTGGGGATTAACTTTGAATATGTCTGTTTTTATTAGAATATGCACAATAGAAGGCTGTGAACACTCATCCCATGAAAAGCACCGATAAAGTAAATAAGTATTGTACTTGTCACAGGAACTATTAATAAACACGTATCCCATGATAGAGGTATTCTGGATAGCAACACAAATTCTTAATGCGATTTATTTTTAATAAGGCGCTAATATCACATCTGAAATCTACATCTCAAATTACATCTAAATTACAGGTACAATACTATTATTAACATAATAATTGCACGGTGATTTTCATGGGAATTGCATATTGCTTACTTAGCACAATTAACCTCAGTACGATCAATTATTTACTTTCAGTATGTTGACATCCCGAGATAAATTATCTTGGGGAAGACGATAGACAATATCCTACTTTCAGAATGTCGTCATCTTACGTTGTTAATATCATTCTCAGGATATCAACAAGTCAGATGGCACTTCCAGAGCTCCGTAAATATTTTAACAGTGCTTATAATTATGTTTATATATTCTGTATATTATAAATTTAGAAAACCTGTAATCGAACGAAGAATAAAATATCATGTCGAAGCATGGTAGGTACACGGTTTTAGTACCGGTACACATGGACGAAGATGTACTGCAGACAAAAATCTTCCGTTTGCTAGCTTTGATAGTTCGCCTCATCCATATTCATAATCATGTTGGTGTTGGTGGTGGAGTGTAGCCTGATTGGTTAATTAGGTGTTCGGGCACCACCCGAACACCTCTTTGAAATCGTTCTGTTTTTAGGTGTTCGGGCACCACCCGAACACCTCTTTGAAATCGTTCTGTTTTTAGGTGTTCGAGCCACAGCGCGAACACCTCTTGATATTGTTCGTTTTTTTTAAGTTTTGTTTTAAAACTTTTTCTTCTCCTTCTTCTTTTCAGTGAATATCCAGAGCAAAAATCATAGTTGCAGAGTTCACAGAACCTTAAAACTTCACACATAGTTAGACCTTAACATGTAGTTGTATCTTAAGTTGTGACATTATAGTGAGGTCATCAGATATCGAATTACACTCAATCAAAGTTTAATATTTCAAAAAATTATATCTCATGAACCACATAAGATATTTTCACAATATTTACACCATGTTATAGATCTTGAATTATATGATTTTTCGTACACAGACGTGACCCCAATCTGACCTTACTTCCTGTCCAAACCGGAAGTCAAAGTTTAATATTTAAAAAATCATATCTCAACAACTACAAGAGGTAAATTGACATTTTTTGCACCATTGTATAGATTGTTAATTGTCGAAAATAAATTACACAAAGGTGACCCCAATTTGACCTTACTTCCTGTCCAAACCGGAAGTCAAAGTTTATTATTTAAAAAAATCATATCTCAACAACTACAAGAGGTAAATTGACATTTTTTGCACCATTGTATAGATTGTTAATTGTCGAAAAAAAATTACACAAAGGTGACCCCAATTTGACCTTACTTCCTGTCCAAACCGGAAGTCAAAGTTTATTATTAAAAAATAATCATATCTCAACAACTACAAGAGGTAAATTCACAGTTTTTTGCACCAATGTACAGATTGCTAATTTTCAAAAATATTTACAAAAACATGACCCCAATTTGACCTTTACTTCATGTCCAAACCGGAAGTCAAAGTTTAATATTAAAAAAACCATATCTCAACAACCACAAGGGGTAAATTCACAATCTTTCCACCATTGTTTAGATTGTTAATTGTCAATAAATATTTACACAAAGGTGACCCCAATTTGACCTTTACTTCCTGTCCAAACCGGAAGTCAAAGTTTAATATTAAACAACAAAATTCAAATTCGTACATTATTAGCGAGGACGACGGTTTCGTCAAAATCACAATTCGTATCTGGAACTACACGAAAACGGGTTGTAAAAACTCGCCAAAGAAATAAATGCCTTTTCTCAAAGAATTTCGGTACCAAAATTCACCCTTATGTAGCAGAACAGTTGTTTTTCACATTTGAACTGTTTTTTCAAGAATAAATAATGTGATTAAGTTCAAATCATTGAAATGGACTTCAAACAAATCATCGTTGGTAACCACATCATATTTTACAGGGTACTCTTTAATATGAAAACAAAAATAATAATGCAAAGTTTCTTTTAAAAAATATTCTGACGTCATCATCACTGCCCTGACAAAACTCGAACACCTATGTGTTTGTAATATCACAAACACTTCCATCTAGTTTTTCTTCGTCTTCTTCTCACTGAACCTTGTCGGCAGAGAATCCCATACTTGCGAAGGTCACAGAGACCTGAAACTTTACACATACCTAGACCTTAACTAGTACATGTACCTAAAAGTTTGAACGTCACGATTACGTCATCGGGTATTAAATTACACAAAATCAAATTTTAATATTTAAAAAATTCATAACTCCTTAACTACACAATGGATTTTTACAATCTATACATCATCGGAAAGGTCTGGAAAATCCAAACATATTTACATTGACATGACCCCAATTTGACCTTGTCTTCCGGTCCAAACCGGAAGTTAAAGATACAGGCTCGTCGAAACAAACTCTTAAAAACTTTCAGGTCTAAATAAGCAGAAAAGATGTTCGCCTCAGATTTACACAGCACTGTGTAAGACACTGTACGGGGCACTGTGCAGTGAACGGGTCGCCCCTAGCAACGTCCATGTGGGCTCTACCATTGTGTATAAGTGGGGGTGTTAAGCCCCAAGAAGGCTCTACACAAAGGAAATCAGACAACTCACTTTTACTTTGTATAATGAAACACAAAATAGAATACTAATTTATTGTTATTTCTTTGCCAAAATGGAAGAAACGCATCATGCAAAAACATACACATGAATGGGGAACACAGGTACATCAGTCTATTATTAACATTTACTATTAATACAAAATATCAAAAAGTTACTGAAAAGCACACTCAGCTATGTTTATCTTAAACTATTACAAAAAATGGACGGAGTTTTCTAACAGCACACAGTACCTTTCCATGAGTTGTCAGTATTTCTTCTTCAGAAAAGATTTAAGCTTACTTTACAAAAAATATTATGGTTTGGTAAAATTCAGCAAAATAACTGTTTGAAGTACCCTCTGTTGCAAGTGCCTGTTTTTCTACTGTACTCAAATCAGAAAAACAGCTTATTATTTAAAGAACACCCCTAGTCTGTTTGGTAGCGTCCACCCGCTGGTGCATGCAGCTTGCATGTACGGAGTTTGTGCCAAACTTGTCAAAGGAGTTGCCTCAGAAATTCTTGTTTTTCTCAAATAAAAAACGAATTTACCACATCCAAAAGACACTATAATGTCAACTGAAGGTATCTGTACTATTCCATATTAAGTAAAAAGGTAAAGTGATGATTAAATTGTCGAATTTGACGAAACCAACTGAAGACATGTGTGAAGCGATAGCGTGTAGAAGTAGAAACACATGCGTGCATGCTACGTACGTGTACACAAAGGACCGGACACCGAGTCATTGACCGCGCCACAAAGCATTCTGAAAAGAAACGCGTCTTTCAATTGGTTTCAAAATTTACAAGACCTTCCTCTACACCAATCAAAATAGACTTTACATGAACATTTACAGAATTTTATACAGAATAAACCTGCGGCCGAGACAGATGAGAAGGGCTGTTCGTTTATTTGCGCTGTTGAATTTAGTGAACCGACTCCACCAAAAACGTCTTAAATTTGTGTGTGAATCGTGCGTGGAGGGCGGAAAACTAGACAAAACCGAAAGTTTAATGATCTTTTTTCGACAGAATTTACAACGTTTTATGGGATAATATTGTCGATAAATTTTAGTTTACTCTAAAGAGGAACTTTTGAACATTAAAATCCAGATCGAGACGGTGTGAAATGCTACTCCAATCTCAAAATATAATGACATATTTAGCGCGCGGTGCATGACGGATGGGGTATTTCCCGTGTGAAATGCCACAAAGTATCAGTGAACAGCAAATGCGACAGAGTTTTTCATTTATAGCCGTCGGCTATCTCTCGCAATGAGAAAGGCGACTTAGCTTGTTTCACGTTGTACGCGTGTATATGAATGTACGTTGTTATGCATACGTAGTATTGGACACACTTACCCAATATTATATTGTACGCTACACGAGGTAATTTATGTGAACGTTTGGCCCCAAAGGGCGTTCGACTCGGTTTTATGAGTGAATGTAACAATGGAACATTCTACGGCATTCTAGCGCGCTGTAAGCTTACTATTTCTGGAAACTTATGTAATTGTAACAAGTCTTTAGAAACCTATAGTTTATAGTAATTTCTGGGAAATATGAAAAGCTATAAATACGGGCAGACAATGGATTTTGAGCAGGATTTGGGGGACTATGAGTTGTTTAGTCTCTTTGCATGTTTTGAGCAAGATTGATTGCGGGGACAAAAAATCCTTCCTGGGGACACGTTGTGAAAAACTTACACATCGCCCTCGGAAGGCAGGTCTTAACGTCAAACTCGAACACCTGCGTGTTTGTTATCAACAAACACTGCACGTCTAGTCTGTTATTGTTTCAGTGCTTCTTTCAGCATGTTGCGTTTGCAGACCTCGAAAGGCAGCGGTAGAATTTAATTTGTTTAACCATGGAGGAAGGAATATTTGAGCTTATAATGAACCAATACACAAAATCGGTTTGAAAATAATACACAAGTCAAAATAATTCGAAGCTTGCCTGCAAGCTCCATTACACTTTTTAATGGATTGCCACACAGTGTGGCCACGCACTGTGTTCACGCACTGTGTTCACGCAGTTATTCATAATTATGGTTCTGCTAATACAAACTCAGCTTAAATGGTGATAATACATGCCTAAGACTTCATAAGGCCTACTCTAATGCCGGACTCTGGAAAGGGCTGCTGCTTGAGTTGGCTGCTGGAGGATTACGCGATGACAGGATGCTGGAGGATTAGATCGTTGAGGCGTGCAGGCGGGAACATTGGAGTTGGGGGAAGGAGTGTGTGCTCACTGAACCGAATCAGTTGTAAACAAGCACTGGGGAAGGAGGGTGGTTGACTTAGGATATAGGATATCCTTCAGTCTGGGGTGGGTTGTAGACTTTGGATATAGAGGATCCTTCAGTCTATAGCAGTGGTCGCTAAATGTCGCTGATGTAGAAGCCGATGTCCTGTGGTACAGTGTCGTGTTTGACTATCTCGATGGCCTCTCTGATGCATCTGGGGTGCCAAGTGTCGATGGGTGTGATAATAATAATTTTAATTTATTCATTTATATTGCGCAAATATCAATTATAAAATTTTCAAATGCGCATAGTTGGGCTGGCTGCCTGCCAGTCGATTTGGTGGTCCTTGATGATGGGTGAGTTTTCGAAATCTCCTCTGCGGCTGTGCGCTCGGTGTTCCTTCAGTCTGATGGGGAGATTCCGTCCTGTTTCGCCGATGTACACCTTTCCGCACTCACAAGGGATCCGGTAGACACCGGCTCTGTTGCTTGGGTCCGGTTTGTCCTTGTGGGTGTGTAGAAGTCCTTGGAGTTTGCTGGGGGCTGAGTGGTACACTTCAATGCCTGCTCGTCGGAGGATGCGTTGTAGTTTATGAGACGTTGAACCTAGATAGGGGAGACAAGCAGAAAGGGTTAGATCACTTACCTTGCGTTCGGGGTTTGGAACCGGCCTCGCTGTGCTGATCTTGCTGGGATTGTAACCGTTGAGCTTGAGGGTAGTTCGGATGTGCTGTAGTTCCTTGGGAAGGCTGTCCTTGTCACAGATGTTGTAGGCGCGTTGTACAAGGGTGCGGTTGACCGATGACTTGATGCTAGGGTGGTGGAAGGATCGGTGGTTCAGGTAACGGTCTTTGTGGGTGGGCTTTCTGTAAACGTTGTGGTGTAGGGAGCCGTCTGGGTTTCTGGAAATGCCGACATCAAGGAACGAGATCTTGCCGTCTTCTTCTGTTTCCATGGTGAACTTGATGCTCGGATGTTGCTGGTTGAGATGTTGTAGAAAGTCCTGGAGGGTGTCTCTGCCACGTGGCCAAACCACAAAGGTGTCATCCACATACCGGAGCCACAGGTTCGGTTGGAGGTCGGCGGTGTTGAGGGAAGAGTTTTCGAACTCTTCCATGAAAATGTCAGCAAGGACCGGGGATAGAGGAGATCCCATGGAGGTCCCAGCTCGTAGAACTTGCCCTGAAATTGAAAACAACTTGAAGAGACACATGCTAGTAGCAAATCATGAATTTGGTCAGGGGTGAGTGATGTGCGATCATCAAGGGAAAGATCTTGTTCGAGTATGTCCTTCACCAGGAAGCATGTCTCTTCAGTTGGGACATTGGTGAAAAGGGAGACAACGTCAAAACTAGCCAAGATGTCGCTGGGTTGTAGGGTGAGGCCTCGGGTGATCTCAACGAACTGACTGGAGTTGGATACATGGTGCTGAGTGAGACCCAACAAAGGTTGGAGGATCTTGGCTAGATGCCGGGCTGTGTTGTAGGTGGGTGAACCTCTGTAGGCGACGATAGGGCGGAGAGGAACATCGGGCTTGTGGATCTTTGGCTGGCCAAAGAACCTGGGGCAAGATGAGCTGGAGGGTCTGATGTGTCGGTAGAGTTGGGTGGAGAGGGCATTGGCACGTTGGAGGGCAAGGAGTTTGCTGGCCACTCTTTTCTATGTGGATGGGATGGGGTTCTTCTTGAGGGGGCGGTATGAACCAGATAATAAAATGCCACTTACCATGTCGGTGTATTGTGATCGGTCCATGATGACTGTAGCGTTGCCTTTGTCTGCGGTGAGGATGTGGATAGAGCTGTCCCGTCTAATGTCACGTAAAGCAGAAAGCTCTCCCTTGGAGAGGTTGGGCTTAGCTGGCTTAGCTTTACGTAACACATCACTCATCTGTAGCCGGACGTTGTCAGCTGCTGTTTTGTTAAGTCGTCGTAGGACCAGTTCCACTGACTGGATGATTTCTTCCGTTGGGATGGATTTGGGTATGAGGGCGAAATTCATACCCAGTGACAGTACTGATGTTTCGGTAGGAGTGAGGGTGCGTTGGCTGAGGTTGACGACGGTATGCTTCCGGAACGCGTCCTGTGAGCGGAGGTGTGGGGGTTGCCGTAGGGATATAGATGATCCCGTAGGTTTACTTGAAGCGCGGATGGAGTGAGATATAGAAGATCTCCAAGACTCCGGGTCGGAAGGTCGTGGGGATGCCCGGGATCCCTTAGACCGAGTGAACGCGCGGGGTAATAGGTATATAGAAGGTCCCGTATCCAGTCTCCTAGAAACGCGGTTGGAGTGAGATATAGGAGATCTCCAAGACTCCGAGTCGGATGGTCGTGGGGATATAGGGGATCCCTTGGACCGCGTGAACGCGCGGGGGAATAGGGATATAGAGGATCCCGTATCCAGTTGTTGGAGTCGCGAAAACTTGTTGATCTGCTAATCAATTGAGCATTTCACATGGTGTCACCGCAATTAGTCTTACTTATCCTCCTCACCATGCAAAGCTACAAGTTTTACCAACTTAAGAAAAATGCCTTTAAGTTAGGCTTTAGAATAGAATAGAATACATGTGACCTCTTCCTTCATCCATGACATGACCGTTTCATTATCCCAATAAAGGTGGTGAGTTTCAGGCCTAGGCCCTTCTTTAGTGAGAAAAGTGTCAGTATATGCCAGTTCAGCCACCAGGCCTACAGTATTACTTAGGAACTATTGACACTACTGTAGCCAAATTGCCTACTATTATTAACATTAGTAATGCAACATCCCCTATGTGTGTCTTGTTAATAAAACAGCGAACATATCATGACCCCTCCATCCACTGTACAGGACAATGACAATAGGTTGTAGAGTGAAAGCTCGCATACACATGTACACGACCAGTACATGAGTAGGCCTACATGACCTGCTGTACATGTGTCAGTACCACACTGATGTTGTTAACGTTAACCATGGTTTTGTATAGTCATTATCTATACTAAAACGAACATACATGTATAATAAATGTGAAAGGTTACATACCTTCAAATGAAACCAAGTAATGAAAACCTCTTCTTCTAACTGTGCAACGATTCTCAAACGATCAGTTTGACGAAAACAAACGACATCGTATCGTAGTTAAAAATGGCGGTTGGAAAATGTGACCAGCGTGACGTGGCTGATTTGCTGACATGACGTCACCGATAAGAACATTGGCCCAATGTTAAAAACTAACACAATGCCAATGTCGGTGTCCGACTGAAAACCAATGTTGGTTCAACATATCGACCAACGTAATACCAATGTCATATTGCCGACCCAGAGCCAACATTGGCCCAATGTAAGAAACTAACACAATGCCAATGTCGGTGTCCGACTGAAAACCAGCGTTGGATCAACATCGATCGCCAACGTAATGCCAATGTTATATTGCCGACCTAGAGCCAACATTGGCCCAATGTAAGAAACTAACATAATGCCAATGTCGGTGTCCGACTGAAAACCAACGTTGGTTCAACATCGATCGCCAACGTAATGCCAATATTATATTACCGACCTAGAGCCAACATTGACCAACGTCAGCAACCAACATGATGCCAGTGCCGATGTTGCCGATTAATTGCCAACATTGGCTCAACATAAACAGCCACCAAAATGCCAACGCCGACGTTGCCGACCAGTTGCCAACGTTGGCCCAATGTATGAATGTTATCTGGGTTATATCTGGAACCATAACGCCTATATCTGGAACCGTCTTTTGTAACCCCTAAATATTGTTTTGAAGTTATTATTTAAGAGTATTGATTTCACCTAAAATGAAAAAAACTCCGAAATTCGGATGTCGGAAATTGTAAATAAACGCGTTTGGTTCTGATTGACAGTGGTGCTGGCCAATCAGAAGACCGCCCTCGTAGTTATGTTTTTTAATTTATTGGTACTGATTCTTGATGGATTTGTTAGTTTGATGTCTCAAATGAATTCAACATTTTAGTCTATTTTTTACCGTCAAATCGGCACAAACACGGGCGATACATCTTTAAGTTCATGAAAAGCCTATACATTACACAGAGCAACAGAACATTTTTACTAAGTAAATAATATTGTTACGAATCCCTTTGCTTTTGATAATATTAGCGCCCTATATTTCACTCCTTTCACTATTAAATATTTTTCCTTATGATGCAATTTCTAGTTCTCTAATTCCCAGGGTTTGTTTTACGTTCACATTTATAATGTCCCGGACCCTCGATTGACTGCTATGATTATGCAATCTTCATATCCAGCGCGCCGCAATGCGTAATGCAACACCAGCACCAACACCATGAGAGTTCCTTTTTGGCCTAAGGACCGTAACACATTTGTTGACAGACGATACAAAATATTTATTTAGCCACAATTACATATTTGCTGGGGTATTTAGGGGTTTCCAGTGCAATTTGCGCAATCGTAATTTCTTTTGTTAATGACGACAAAGAAGCTGAAAGAATGATAATGCATGGTAGCTGTAAATACATTGAAAAGAGTTGTTTATCCCGAGTTGTGTACCTTATAGGTGTCATTGACCCAGTAGTCCATGAGCCAGGGGCTGAAAATTAAATTGCAAGTACCATCTGGAGGAATTAAATCTATCATATATTTTCTATATAGGATTCTAGCCGGCCAATCGTAATCGGGCAAGCTCGGTGGTCGAGAGGTTAAGACGTCTGCACTAATAAGCAGGAGGTCGTGGGTTCGAATCCCGCCCGAGTCGCCTGTGTAGTTTTTTCACAGATACTCGGAAAGCACTGAGCATACAGTGCTATACACACGTCGGTGTAGGGCAAAATTAAATCAATATGTTTTCTACTTGCAAAAAAGTATATTATTTACAAAACGTATGATAGCGATGCTGAAACGGTAGCTAAGTGTTAGTTTTCAAACGATTTCGCTGTTTAATTTGAAAAAAAAAGCTTATCTTCGTACGCGTTCAGTAAACTACCGTACTCTTACGACTGTTTTTACATTCAATATGGGTTTTTAGGTTTGTTGTCAAACTCTGAACTGGACACTTCCAATGCATTCTGGGAATCCAATATGGCCGCCATTACGTTTAAATGCAATTACTTGTATTTTGTCCCAAAATCCTGATTTTTAAAAGGTTTTTTAATTTTTTTGCTCAATTTATAAAGTTATTTCATCAGTAGTACCATGGATGTTATTATATCTGCTTTTATTGTACGTTTGGTTTAAATAAAACATTTTTGGGTCAAAATATTTAAAAATCATGTCATCATGTAAAACGTGTCATCTTGTAAAGCCATGACTGTAGATTGATGTGTGATCTTTGTTCATTGAGGTCATTTGGCATTTGCACTCACTTTGATCGTACACCTCCAGTCGATTTGCCAAATTTCAAAAGACGCGACCTTGTTTAAAGTTGGTGAAACAACACCAATAGAGGGCGCTATACAGAGCAGAAAAAGGCGCATGCGCACAAACCTCTTGTCGCTCTGCATGCAGCGGTGGTCCGGGGCGGGCCCGGGCGGCGCAACGCAGCGCTAGCGCTAGCGTCAGTCAGATCAATTGGCCAGAGCGACAGCTCCAGACAGAGGAAACACGCACTTGCCAGGAGCGCTTCAAAACGTAAGTTCCATGGGACGATATCTTTGCAGTTCGTTGTCAGGGACAGCGCGGTAGTTTAGCGGGGCGACTACTAGTTGGTGTGCTTTCATGGAACAGCACGGATAGCTTAGCTGGGCGGCTATCGGGATATTTTTGACGGCGTGACTTTGTCGAGTAATTCTGTAGCATTCAGCACTTGGCTCCGTTAAGTTATAGTTTTCCCCCGCTCTCCGTCAGTAATTCACACTCACGTTAAGTAATTCTTACTCACCTCAAGTAATTCCCATTCTCCTTAAGTAATTACACTTCGCCTTCAGTAACTTAATATGCAATCATTGCCTTCAGGGACAAACTTCTGCCTTAAGGGAGCTCCTTATTTATTGCACCATAGAATAAATAGTTTGAATTTGAGTTTTGCCTCCGTGTTACTTTTTGTCTGTCTCGTCTGTCTAAGTTTAAGTGGTGTCACGTGTGGCGATAAACGGTCTCCATAGGACCTGCCCTCAAGTACCGGCTGGACTGCCGCTCGCCCGGAACGGTACGGGTTTCGCCACAATATGTACATAACACTGTTATGACTGGTTATATTCAGGCAAAACGTACTTCCCATTATTTTTTTTCTATTTTATGAAAGTGCACTTTTTTAAGCTTGTACTAGGCTGTCAATAAGCAGTCGACTGAATCTACGTGTGAAGGGTAAATCATGGCACTCTATTAAATTGTTACTTTGTTATAATATGAATGTTAGGGCCTACTGGCAGTTTTTGGAAATCGTTATTTTCTTAGAAATAGAAATAAATAATGATGTCCAAACAGTGTTTTAATTAATTGAATAAAAAAAAACTGCTATAGAACATAATTGGGACTTATCTGTTATAACCCTGACGAATAGTTTGTGAAATGTGTATTTTCATATTTTGTCTTTTTACAAGGTAAACATCAATTTTAAATTTAATCACGAAATTACCGGACATTATTGACAAACAAAAACTCTGGTGATTGAAAACAAGGACTTATCTTTCATTACTTTTGTAATACTGAAATTCTATTATTTTACAACATATTATTATTAGTTTCCAACGCTTTGATCACGTGTTTGAGGCTGAGTGCAGCCCACTTGGGGGCCCCAACTCGCTTTTGACAGAAAACATAATACATTTATTGTTACAATGGCTGGGGTATTTAGGGGTTTCCAGTGAAATTTACCAGACTTGCGCAATCGTAATTTCTTTTATTAATGACGACAAAGAAGCTGAAAGATTGATAATGCATGGTAGCTGAAAATACATTCATTGAAGAGAGTTGTGTATCATGAGCTGTGTTCTCCTATATATATATATATATATATATATATATATATATATATATACAGTGCGTATCAAAAAAAAGGTAATCCGAATTCAGGGGGTTAATATGCCAAGGTTATTTAGTTTGACAATTTACATGTAGTGTACCAAAGAAGAGGAACTCCTCAGCTTTCCATTGATACCTTTATTGACCCATTGCTGTCACACATGACCGAGTACATTGTTATTGAAAATGACAAATTCAAATCGCATTTTTGCAAGTTTGGGTAATCAGTGCAAGGCAGGATAATTAGTGAAAGTCGGTATGATAAACCAGATTTTCTTTAGGAATGACTGGACATTATTCAAGAAGAATCTCTTCTAACATTGCCCTTTTATGCACCCACACCTTCAACATGTCCACCTCCCCTTTCGACACAAAGCTGACAGCGACGGAGCATGTCCTGCACTGCTCGTCTCACCATAGCCGGATTATTGCGTAAAGCGTCCACTTCATTTCGAATACGGCCCTGCAATTCATCAAGATCACGGGGAGGAGTTGCAAACACCTTGTTCTTCAAATGTCCCCAAAGGAAATAGTCACATGGTGTGAGGTCAGGTGATCTTGGTGGCCATTCCACCTCATGGTTGACGGCGATGACTCGTTCGCCAAAGAGTTCCCTCAGACGATCTCGGACAGCGATAAGGCGATGTGCTGGGGCGCCATCTTGGGCCCACCAGAGTTGTCTGAAGACCCCACGAACCTGTCGCTCAAAGTGTTCCTGCAGCTGCGGTAAAACGTTATCATTGAGCATCTGCAGATACATGTTACCATTGACATTCCTTTGAAAGAAAAACGGTCCGATCAGCTGACCACTTCCACAAAGTCCTAACCAAACAGTCCACTTTTGTCGACTCATGTTAACCTCAAAATTGAATTCTGGGGGTGTCTTGCTGGTGCATATTCAAGAACATTATGCGTATTGACCTTGCCGTTCATGGAGAAAGCAGCTTCGTCGCCGATTACGAGATTCCGCAGAAAATTGACATCTCTCTCGGTACGGGCTATCAACCATCTGGCAAACGCCAGCCTTCTAGCAAAATCTCCTGGCGTAAGTTGATGTCGGATGTGAATCCGATATGGATGCTGGTGGAGGTCCAATCTCGTGATTCTGTTGAATGTCGCCGAAGGCAATCTCAGCCCATTTCGCCTTGCGCTGGTGTCCCTAGGATGCTCCAAAAGTTGCTGCCTTACTGCTGCAATGTTCCCTTCTGATCGCCCGGTGCGCCTCCTGCCAGAATTCCCCTTGTTGCGGTTGAGGCTAGTGCCATACTCTTGATATTTTCTAACATTCGCCCAGATGGTTTTGGCTGCTGGGGCTCCCGTTCTGGGAAACGTTCCTGAAAGCATCGCGAGTTTGCTGCAAACTGTGAGTTTGGTGAAATGTTGTAATCACGAAAACTCGCTGTTCAGTCGTTAGTTGTACCATCTTTCCAACTACCTGTCCCTAAACCCAGGCCCTTCTTAAATACCCAACTTGAAGAAAAGGATGTCGTAACAGACGATTACCGCACCAGCTTAAAAATCTTACATAATCATCTAGGCAGTCAAGTGATGCGTCCATTTCAGACTGCCTTGAACTGATTACCCAAACTTGCAAAAATGCGATTTGAATTTGCCATTTTCAATAACAATGTACTCGGCCATGTGTGACAGCAATGGATCGATACAGGTATCAATGGAAAGCTGAGGAGTTCCTCTTCTTTGGTACACTACATGTAAATTGTCAAACTAAATAACCTTGGCATATTAACGCCCTGAATTCGGATTACCTTTTTTTTGATACGCACTGTATATATATATATATATATATATATATATATATATATATATATGCCGAGTACGGGAAGGGCGAAAACCCCGCGAAAACCCTTCTTGGGGAAAAAAGCGAGGAAATTCCCTTCCGGCTCCGAAATTTCGCGGCAACCAAGTTTATAAACTCCGTAAGTCAGCACAGAAATAATTAATTTTTAATGACAGTGTTAAGTACATATAAGAATGCCTTGTATACAGTATAAACATTATTGGATGAACGTTTTACGAAGTTCAACTTTGAACGAACCCAGTGAATTTACGGCTCTTAGTTGGGCATTCAAGTTATTCCATATGTGCGCACCTTTTACAGCAAAGCTCGTAAAGTAGGATTCCTTCTTCGCAAAAGGAACCCTTAGTGCCGAGTCAGTGGATCGTCTCGTTTCACGAATCTGTGTAAGCGGTGTGAATAGATTAGTCATGTACAGAGGACCCATTTTGTTTATGCATTTGTAAACAAGAACAGCTTTTTTGTACATAACTATTTCAGAAAATGAGAGCCAATTAAGTTTAGCAAACATTTCAGATGATGGTGTAAGAAAGTCACACTTCAGAAATATCCGTGCGGCCCTTTTCAGGCATTTGTTAAGAATAACATTGTGAGATATGTATCGATCTCCCCAAACAGTACAACAGTAATCTAAGGATGGCTTAACTAAGCTTACAAACAGAATTTGCAGGCAGCTTTGTGGAACACAATCGCGAATTCTATTTAACATACCCAGTTTAGAAGCGACCTTAGTCTTGACGTATTCAACGTGAGGAGTCCAACTTAAAGTTTCATCAATAATAACACCCAAACATTTACATGAATTCACCTTTACAATTGGACTATCGTCAATGCTTACATTAAGGCCAGTGTTTGAAACCATTTGCCTGGATCCAATGAGCATGGATTTAGTTTTGGTGGCATTTATTGTAAGTTTGTTTTTGACGCACCAATCATGGATTCTGACTAGGGCTATATTCAAAATATTCTCTATTTCATTAACACTGGAGGAACTACAAGTTAGTGTAGAGTCATCTGCATACATGAACAAACTGCAGTTTGGGGGGATACAAAGTGGAAGATCACTAGTATAAATAATGAATAACAGAGGGCCTAGGATTGAACCCTGCGGCACGCCAACATTTAATGGCAAGGCCTTAGATATGTTACCATCGATTTTCACAGATTGACTACGTTCACTCAGATATGATTTAAACCATTGAATTACAGAAGTTGACATATTCAACTGTTTGTTGGCCAACACCGTGCGCCACGTATTGTGATCATCAGATTGGACTGGGGAGGCATTTGTGACGTACTGTATTGAATTTTGCTCCTGCATCTCCCAGTTTCTCAGTCGGCTATTTGTTAACATTGAGTTTCGAAGATGAATTCCAAGACTCTGTTTGTCGTGTTGTTAACGGTGCTCCTCCTTGCACCAACCGCAGGTACGCTCAGTTTGGTGGTTTTTATGCTTAAAGAGACAATATCGACACAATCAGAGCAGACTTTCAATGGGGCATGGAATCGGTGTCCTAGTTTAAGATGAACTCTGTGAGTGAAAATTACTGGCTCATTTATGTAGCAACGGTAATATGACTGCTATGTGGGATATTATTTTCAGTCACTGAGTTAATATAAAACTAGCACTACGATTCCATGCCCTGTTGATCGTGAAGATATTGTCCTTTTAACCCTCCTGGGCATTAAGTAGAAAACTTTACACTAACTCAGCAGTGGATGTATTGCAATACACCCACTAATTTAACGGTGTCTAGAATGACTTAAAAATAATACAGGGTGCCCATGATGTTTTTATGTTTGTTTCACTATTTACAAGTATATTTGAGCCATAATATTTTTTAAACCTCCGACGACTTTATCTAAACGTGGCACCCCTCCTCTTTTCAGTGGCACCCTAATTTACCTACTGTAAAAAACAGTAGGGCTTACGCGCCGCAGGTTGTAATTATATTAAAAATTGTTTTCTGCATTCCCCATTGACATCAATAACATCCACACAACTAGATACATAACAGCTGTTCTACAACCAACCAGTGGCCCATCAATCATCAACAGTGTGTGTGTGTGCCAACTGGTGTGTGTATTTCAATACACCCCACACGCTAAGAATATGTACATAGCAAAACACACACAGACCCTATGCAAACAGATCATTATGCGAGATTTCACATGTAACCCGATACACCTTCAACTCCAGCATGCTCCTACATGTAGAGTGGGTCAAAGGTGACAAAGTCAAGTAGTGTCTGGTTTTTTGGTCGAGTATTAAAGGGGCAGTGAAAAAAAAACCACTTTTCGAGAACTGGAGTACATCCACTCCCTCCTAGGAGGGTTAAAAAAGGAATTATCTTAAAATTTTAATTTTATTCCATTTCTGTTCCAGTTCTGTCATTTTAATACAAACGCTTATTAAATTATTTTTTGACTGAATGCTTTTCCATAAGATCTAGAATGAACACAAACATATTTTAATGCACGTTTAATATTTTCTCGTTAAAGATGCATCACTTGAAGTTTGAATCAGATCATTGCGAATTTTCTTTTTGAAAGGATATCAAATACTTTGAAATCAAATGTTTCACAAAATAATTGTCAGAAGCTTGGTTTAACAGTAATTATGACCCAACATTAATTTAAGGCCATTAATCATCATTCATTCATCATTAATTATTATAAGATAATACCGTATACTTCACGATTATATTGTGAAATTTGAAAATATTTACTATTTGTTTTCCCTTTCCTCAAGTAAAATAGCAATGTTTAAAACAATACTGAAAATTACCAATAAAATAGCCAAAAACACGGGCGATCCTTTTTTAATTACAAATCGTATAATAAGCTGAAATGTTCACAGAAAGTGGATTTCTGCGCAGAGGATTTTTTAAAAAGTTTGTGTTTTTTTTGCTTTTGTTTATGAGCAATCAATTTCATGGAAAGAAATTTCAGATGCGCCCTTGACAAAAGGTTTTCAGGCACTGGAGTTAATTTAAATACAAAATTAAATTTGATTTTGAAGCAAGAGATCCAGATCTTCTTTTTAACTGATGTATTTTATTTCTTTACTTTTTTGTTATTTTATCAACTTAATTAAATTTGATTTTGCAAATGGAATAATGTGTATAATTTTAAAACGAAAAGCATCAATAAACTTCCCACAATGATTGTTTAATAACCAATGTGGAAAAAAGAGTCTAAAACAACAAAACAGTTGGTAAATTGTTGGGTGTTTATTTTTAAATATTGGTTTTGGTTAGCCGGTTAGCAAATTTCTAAATGGTTAGTGCATTTTTTTTCATTTTAATTTATGTAACCACCAAATGATATGTTTCATTATATTTTTAGTCTTTGATATATAAAAAAAATTAAAAAATAAATAAATAAATAAATAATAAATAATTGTCATCATAAAAGACGTCAGACATTTTCAAAAATATGATTATGACGTCATCAATTGCTCATTTCATTGGACCGGAAGTTAACCCAAGACAAAAAATTACGCCTATTTTTTTTTTAATTTGATTTATTATTTTTTGAATGTTGTATATAATTTAACATTCTCATTGACAGAAGTTTTATCGAATCTGAAATGTTATCTTTTTCTCTTTTAATAAATCAACTTTTGTCTTTGTATTATACTCTAGAGGGTAGGTGGGGGGGGGGACGACTACAACATGGCCCACCACGACATGGCCCACCACGGCATGGCCCGCCACCGACACAAGGTACGCCTTTTTTATTTTGTATCTATTATATTTTTAAGAGCACAATTTAACATGAATTTGGATGTAATTTTCGATGGAACACTACTTGATCTTCGTGAGCAGTATGACCCAGATCTATGACATTGCAGACACAGATGAATTTTCTCTCAAAACAAAAAAACTGTTGCTTTGAAAGTTGACCTTTATCCACAAGCTTATTTAGTGTTGGTGACAACTGTCCTGGTAGACTTAATTTTTCAAAGTCGGCTCTCACATTTTGACATTAAATTTTGACATTTTGTGTGCCAGCACGGAAAATATAATACTGTGCTCTTTTGTAATATTGTACAATATCCTGTTAACCCTATCAAGCCTGAGGAAGCACAATTTTCCCCGTGCTGTTTATAATATCTCCAGAAAATCACAGTCAAATTGTATGACTTTTACTTAATATTCGTTAGGACCCCAATGGGCAACCGTTTCTTTTGATCAGGTCCACTTTCTACCCACTTTCTACACGATGTATTAAAGACGTCATTTTTTCATGATCATGAGGAGGTCATTATATGACCTTTAAATCACCTTATCTGATCTTTACTTCCGGTCCAAACAGAAAGTTCAAATTCAACATATTCTAACGCAAAATTGATGTCTTTTGTATATAAAAGTAATATTGTTATTATAAAAGATGATAAACCCTTGCACAATATGATATTGACATCATCGATGATAATTTGATTGAACCGGAAGTTCACATGAACACCGTGTGTTTGTTCCAACAAACACTTGACTCTAGTTGTTTTTTCCTCGCGAAACTTATCGAACAAAAAACAAAGTTGCCAAGCTCAGAATAACTTCATATGGCGCACTTACAATTCTTGGAATTACTAGATTGCTCTCATAACAATGACGTAAGAATATCAACACTGATTTTCTATTTAATTATTAGGTGCTCGTACGTGCGACAGCGCGAACACCTCTTCGAAATTGTTCTTTTTTTAGGTGTTTGTTCGGGGTTTTTATTCTCCTTCTCGATGAGACTTATCGAACGACTTTCGAATGCTGGCTACCGTGATCATTCTGCTCCATTATTTGCTAATTTAAATCTATTACAATGTAGTGACTTGTACCACCTTAATCTGGGAAAATTCATGTATAAATGTATCCATAACTTACTCCCTCCTTGTTTGAATTCCTGTTTTACTTTAACATCGAACATTCATGCATATAATACTCGAAGTAGCGCTAGGGGAAATTTGTTCGTCCAATTCAACAGAACGTCAATGTCTAAAAATAGTGTTGTTCATCGAGGCATTTCATACTGGAATAGTTTAGATGATTCTCTTAAATCATTACCTTCTCTATCTGTCTTTGTGAAAAACTTAAGAGCTCAGTTCCTAGACTCGTATTCATAAATTAAGGTGTAATTTGTAAACTATTTATCTGGTCTTGTCTCACACTTGTCTTGTCTTGTCTGATTTATTTGTCCTCTGTCCATGTTACGGTACCTTGGTTGTTGTTTGTCTGTCCATAGGTTAGGGCACAAAAGCGTTTCGCTTAACCTTATTCCTAAGTGTTGTCATTAATTTGTTGCTCACTATATTAAATCACTGTGTACATAATATCTATCAATTAATTTATTAATGCATTACTCATGTAATTTTCTACATGATTGTGCATATTGTAATGAATGACAGCATTGAAATAAATGTTACAGAATGAACAAAAACATAGTTCTAAAGTTCACAGGGCCTACCTACACCATAACATGTAGTTGTGACATACAGTTTCAGGTAAAGTTGTGACGTCATCAGATATCGAAATACACTAAAATCAAAATCTTTGCATCATCTCACAGATATGGAATTGTGACATTTCGTACACAGACATGATCCAATCTGGTCTATCCTTCTGGTCGAAACCGGAAGTTTAAGTGAAAAAAATATTCTGAAGCACTTTTATAGTGTCTGCAGCCAACATGATATGGTATTTGGGCGTGCCTTCCGTGGACAAAATTACTTTTGACATGTGACCTTTCAAAAATGTGACTGATGACGTCATCACCTGTCACAGCGCCCTCTGGTGGCAGGTTTAGATAAATAATAATTTTCTATCTCAAAAACTACAATGTTTAAAAAAAATGTGTTTCATGACGTCATCAAATTTCTGAGTGCCCCTAGCGGCATTTTAAAAGTGAATAATTTCCAATCTCAGATATTGAACCAAAACAGTACTAACGTTATTATTTCATAATCATGAGGAAGACTGCCATCGGGCACATGTTTTGGTTTGCTGTCTTGCCTGTTCTTGCCGGTCTTTGTATCTTTCTTTTCGTTCTGCGGCTCTTGGGTTTTCTCTCTCCCGATTTCTTCCTCTTCCTTCCTTGATACATCTTCTGGAGTTTTCTCCTCTACTCCCTCTTCGTCTCTATCATCAGTAGAATCATATTCAGGCTCTGGTTCTTTTTCCGCCAGGATGACTATGACGGGAGTTTGCTGTTCTTCTTCCTCGTCTTCTTGCTCATGCCATGCTGCTCGATGGGCGCTACTGCCACAGATAAAACAGCGGCCGCGAAGATCGCAGTCACGAGCAAAATGGCCGGGACGGCTACATATCTTGCATGTCTTTTCTTGTCCTCGATGACGGACCGGTAGCGAGAAACCTCCTACTTTAATGTAACTTGGGGTCGGTTTTTAGATGTTTTTGAGCAAAATACTTCTAACTCCTGTTTCAATCATCTCGTTGAAGTCGTGGAAGTGTCTTCTAAGGTTTGTGATAGTGCCCTACTGCATCAAAGCGTCGGTTATTACAGTGTCGGTCATCTCGTACGGCACTTTGACATATACTACTGTCGAATTTTGGATGTTGGTGCGTTCACATTGAACAAGTACTTTCTTCAAAATCATACCATGGGTTGCTATACGTTCACAATGCATGCTGTTGTCGAATGATACGTTGTACCAACCGTTCTCTAAAGGTGCTATACACTTGATTGTTTGAACCGTCTTGAGCTCTTTGTTTATTGCGTCATACTCTATTGCAGTGACTCCTTCTAGATTCATTGTATTGAATCTTATTGTGTTTGGTCGTTTGAGCGTTGCTTGGTCGCTGGTCCCATGGCGGAAAAAAATGGCTTCAGTAGAAATCCCACTGAACCAAAAAAAAAGTAGTAAATAATGATGGTGCAATCCCATTCAGTGACACTACATCTTTGTTGACTTTTTATTTTTGTTTTCCAAGATGCATTTGTCATACAAATTGAAATACAGTGAGTCCGTATTTTACTATTTCCAAAGTTTGTCCATTTGACAATGAGTTTTGTGGGAATAGTAGGATTTTGGGTTTGAACATACCCATAATGACCGATTGGTCAACTTGGGGAAACGTGTAGAAGAGACAGGATAGCAGCAATAGCTAAGCTTTCATGCCTCACTCGGCAATCATCAGTTGCATGTAACGGTTCAAATTAATGAGCCCGGTGGTCTCCTGTCTTATTTTTTAGATAAGACATTG
>CM055821.1:41793693-41806367 GCA_029582265.1 Zoroaster sp. YZ-2022
CAAGTCATCAACAATCTTCAGTTTCTAGGCTACACGATGGTATGGTTTAACGTCTTACGTTAACAGATCGTTTGAGAAGGGGTCTTCATACCAATGATGAACATTTCATTTAGTTTTAATGGTTGTTACAACAAATTAAGGTTTAGTATAATTTGTTATTATTTTTTGCTATAGCAGTACTGGCATTTCAGTCCAAGAGAAGGGGTGTATCTGATAACCACCTTTCCAATCCATGTCAGTTAAACATTTATTTAAATCTAAGCCCTTACTCCTATTTTCAATCTTAAATCTTTTTTAGAAAGAGGACAGAAACATCTTGCAACTTCAGCTATGCAGAATTGATGCTGGGGGGATTGTTGACATAATGAAGCACCAGTCATCAGTCAATGGAATTGGTAATTTGGGCCCCTTATACTTTTATTGCTTGTTTGCCCCTCCCCTTCCCTAGTTCTTGGATTCTATAGTGCTGCAATGATAGACCAAAGAATTTTAGAAAACAAATGTGTTGGTTCATCACCAGTGGCAGTACATGCCATCACCAAGAACTTGGTGGGAGGGGGCAGACATTTTATTCCAAAATTACCGATTCCAATGACAACCTCTGAATGTCACCCATTCTGAACTGTCACTAAATCGTACATACAGAGCGTACATTTATTATAAATGCAGATTGATTCTGTTTTCTTGTCAACAAAGGATCATGGTTGGGTTCATTTACACTGAAGTCATTTCACTTGTTACATGTGGAAGACCATGTACACTCATTTCTAGATTGGTTACAAGTAGGTTAAACAGGTCAACAAAGTGGTTTCAATTGATTGTGAGGGAGGGAAGTGTGTAACCACAAAAGTCAAGTCATGAAACCCAACAGACAGTTAAAATAAATATGTATTTCATTGTTTTATTAGCAATTTACAAGCACCCATACAACTCTTTGATTATTTCAATGTCTAACAATTTATGTACAAAATGGCATCTGATATTTAGGTTGTAATTCTGTAGTACGGATGCAGCTACAGACATTTTGCCAATCATGTGTACAACCTTGAAAATGTAAAAATCAATGTAGAATTTGTTTTCAAATTTTATAATTTATTTTTTAATTATTTGCAGTATAGGTAAAAACAAAGACAGTTTATCATGTCACAATAAGGAGATGCTTGATTACCTTTACCTCCTCCCGAACACCTAGTGTTTGTTCAAACAAACACTTGAGCTCTAGTGTTTATTTATAATCCAAACAAAATAATTCAATGGATAGGCCCAGGTTGTTTGTGTTAGTGCCTTATCAAACATCAGTGTAGGCTATAGATTAGTAATAAAAAATAAGACTTCTACATACCATGCACTGTGTACTTCTTCGAGTGGATCACAATCCTATTTTTGGTATTTTTCCCAATTTGTTATACTTGGTTTAAACTGTTTAAAAAATACACATGATATTGAGACAGGGGTTTAAATTATAACATCATACAGTACATGCATAAAATAAATTGTTATGAAGAAAATTGTTATGAAGACTTGCACTTCTACGAGTTTGAGTGAATCACGAGTATCGCCAGTGTGCCGACAATGCAAACTTTTTTGCCGGGGCTGGTGTAGTCAATCGTCCGGCACACCGGCACCTCACTCTTATGTCATCAATGTCCCTATAGATGGTTCCAACACCGCGTCTATGCAGTAAGCCCTACGCAGCAGAGCCCCTTGTCCACATGGAACTTTATTAAATTATTTCAGAAGCAAAACCTGTCAGATTATAGTTATTCACGGCAGTAGAGGATTAAAAAGTAAAACTAATTCCACAATCCTTTTTTAAGCATAACAATTTTGGGCCAATAGAAAAAGTTATTTGCCGCTATGTGGACGTACAATCATGGTACAAGAAGTGTACCATAAAATTGCAGGCTGGGACGAAATCAAGGTTCACTTTGGGCGAGCATTAAAAATTGCTGCCGTTGGTCAGTAACCATAGCTTCAAATGGCTCCATTGGAACAACTTGATATTCAGGTCACAAATAACTAGGCATTAAATCAACAGAGATTAATCCGTTGAAAATAGTATACTGTTTATAATGAGTCTACGCCTCGCAGTTCGGTCTATTGGTTCATTGTTAAACTTACAAATCATTTTAAACTTCAAATTTAAAGTCAGAGATCTCATAACGGAATATTAGCTCTATTTAAGTAGTATTATTTTTCCATAGACGAAGCAATTCTTTATTTCCGTAATTTATGTCAAAAGAGGGCAAGGGGCTGCCATCCCTCATGAGCTACACTACTGGCTAGTAGGCCTAGGCAGATAAATTTGGCTAAAGACTTATCTGGCGTATTTAAATTCTGTCGGAGTTGGCAGTCGGAATTATGGGCTGTCAGAATAGTCAGCAATCCTATAAGTCATACATATTTGTTTCTTTTCCGAAACTCGCCACATAAATTTTCTTCTGTATTATTCTTTTTCTATATTACAAGATTTGAATACTACATATCTGAATACAAAGTTATAGTTAATTTATGTATCTTAATACTTGTATCATTTGTCAATACGGTAAATATAGTCAGGGTTTTCAGTTATGGGCAACAATTATTTAAAAAATGTCAATCAGTGGTAAATGCGTAAAGCGAGATTTCCCGTGTTCATGGCCGATTTTACATTGAACAATTAATTACATTTATGAACTTTAAGATAAGACAACATAATGATATATTATGAAGCAGAGGTTCCCTCCAACACATATCATCGCCTAGGTAGTAAATAAAATAACCAATGAGACAGTTTAAGCGAAGGAAGTTATAAATAAACATGACTTGAACATTCATTGATTCTATTATTTCTATGTTTGTTTAGACCATGTGATTCATTTACTCTCATGCAGTAGATGCAGAGTTTGTACATTTTGTACTTCTCCACATCATAAATATCAAGTATTTATTTAATATTTAGATGTAATTTGAGATGCCATTTGAGATGTATAGTTCCTTTAAAAAAAAAAAATACATATTAAGAATGTGTTTGCAGATATCTCAAAATATCGATCAGCATTTATGGTTTATTGTCATACACCAGTGTACATTTGGTGACATATTCTGTTAAAAACCAGACATTCAGAGTTAAACCCAGACATCATTAATCATCCGTCCAGTTGAAGTTTGACAGCTATTACTAATTAGTATGTTTTTTGAAATCCATCCGAGCGCAACGGCTCATTTCAATACATTTCATAAGACTAAAAATACAAGAATTGATGTGCACTTTTTTCTTTCACGCAAAAATAATTCAATGGGTAGGCCCAGGTTGTTTGTGTTAGTGCCTTTACAAATATCAGTGTAGGCTATACATTAGTGTACATGTACATATAGCTTCAGACTTCAATTTAGATCCGAAACCAGTGAAAAAGACGAAAGCGCACCACAATTTACTGCCCGTTTAGATAACGCGCTGGGAAAATGGAAAAATAAACAAAAGTATGACTCCAAAAATATGACTCCCAAAGTGGATCCCAAAAGTGCTTATCGGTATGTTCCCTGTCATCCCGATGACTTATTTTTATGGCACTAAACTTCCATTTGGAGCTAAACGTGCGCCATGCATTTTTCATAGATTAACTCCGTCTGCCTCTCGTATGATGCAACATCGTGGTTGTAATGGGGTCGTTGCTTATCTGGATGATTTTCTCATCAAAATTGAAAATACACGGGAGGCTTGTAAATTGCATTTTAATTACTTGTTTTACGTTAAGGTTAGTATTTAATATAAATTGGTCAAAGATGGACAGCCCTTCCCAAACAATCACTTGTCTTTGTATCTTAATTTATACTAATGCTCGAACTCTTATATAAAAATACCACAGGAAAAACTTGATTGTTCATTGAACTACTTCAGGAGTCTTCACAGCCATCTACTCTGCATTATTTTAATAAATCAACTTTTACCTTTGAATACTCTAGGGTATTTGCGACGACGACGACGCAGCCCACAACTACCCGGTAGGTCTATAACATGTTTTTTAGGACAACAAAAAACAATTTAAAAACGTACGTTCATTTTCAAGACATACATCATTATATCCAAACTGCAGTCCAAGGCTTGGTGGTTCCATAACTCCTCAATAGCAATATTTCTCAATGACCTTTGATTTAAACCTCAGTGTTTTTGCGAATGACATACAAAAACGATCTATGTACAACAACGGTCCGAACTTCCGGTTGGCACACAACGTCACCGTCTTGTCTCTCTGAGAAGTTCACCTGCACCCTGGACTAGACAAGCTAAACACTCGCAATACGAACGACTACGATAGGAAAGTCTGATACCCTACCTACTGTGATAGTCCCCAGAAGTATCGAAAAACAACAACATGAACGGATCTACAGCTGGCACTGTACAGACTGTAAATAAGCGAAGACGTCAACGCCTCATATGGTTTCAATGGCGCTTAGGAAGCATCAATATCCAGACCGGAAATGAGGACTGGGGGATTGAACAAGCCGCACGAAACGCGAAGAAGGCAAATATCGATATCCTTTGTATGCAAGAAGTACGCAGACTAGGCAAGGGAAGCAAGATAGTTGAGGTTGACGGAACGAAGTTTGAGTTCAACTACTGCGGTATGAGCCGAAAACGAGCATATGGCGTAGGTATTCTTGTCCGATGTTGTGATGAACTTGAAGTTATTAACGTGGAATACATCACAGAAAGAATCATCACCATCGCCCTTAACATCCACGGATTCGACGTCAAAGTCGTCAATGTCTATGGACCAACCGAAGCCAACAGTGACTCCGGTAAGGACAAATTTTGGCAATACCTCCATAAAATAAAACCTGACTCGAAACACCAAAAGCTGATTTTATCAGGTGACTGGAACGCAGCTCTCCACCTACCTAGCAACCCTCATTGCTGCATCCGAGGGAATGAGATACCCAAAGAAATAACATCAAACGACAACGGGACTCGTTTTCTCGAGTTCGTCAGGAAAAACAATCTTTCCGTGCTTAACACTTGGTTCTGCCAACCATTGTGCCGAAGAACGACATGGCATAGTAACGACGGAAGGACAAAGAAGACTCTCGACTGGATCTGCTCCGACCCTTTCCTCCGACAGTTCTGCTCAAATACGAGGGTTTTTAATTCACTAGACTTCATCTCCGACCATCGATGTCTTGTCTCGAGCTTCAAAACTCCCAGAAACAAAATCTCACGACGCAAAAACTTCAAACTGAAAAAGTCAACCTGACTCGATCTGGAACAACTCAAAACCAAAACTGTCCATATAGAGTTTTCCACAATCTGCGCTGATCATCTCAGAAAAAATCCAATCAAAGACGTCAACATCGACGCAAAAAACTCAACAATTGTTGAGGCTCTCAACCTTGCGGGTACCAAAACTCTCCAAAAAACCAAAACCAACCACAAACGTCCTCTATGGTCGACCGACGAAACTCTCCAAAACCTCATCCACCAGAGAGATAATCTCCCACTGATGGAGAGAAGAAAAACTCTTAATAAGAAAATAAAGAAACAAGCAAAACTTCTGAAAAACAAACACTTCAACGATGAAGCGGACCAAATTAATCATCATGCACAGAATAGACAAATTCGAGCCATGTATGCACGAGCCAGTGCCCAAGAAACCACCCTCCAAAACACCCCTGGCAGCTGTGAGCCGAACGAACTCTACAAATGGTTTAAAAATCACTTCAACCCACCCATTGACACCCTTTGTCCTAAAACAATCACGACTCCACCACCTTTTGTCGATGACCTCCAGAAAATCTCCAAGGGCATAGTAATCGACAACTGTGTCCCAACAAAACCCGAAATCAGTAAGGCTCTCTTGAACCTCAAATCAAATAAAGCATTCTCAGACGTTGCTCCTGAGATGCTCAAAGCAATGGCAAGAGACGCAAATTTCATCGACAGCTTCCACTGCCTCCTCACAGATGTCTGGACTAACAAGTCGATGCCAAGTAGTTGGTCGACTGGTAAACTCCAATGCCTGTATAAAGGGAAAGGCAAGAAAAAAGATCCAAAATCATACAGACCACTCAACATCGGTTCTATTCTCTGCAAGGTGACCGTGAACCTTATACTCCAAAATCTTCAACCATGGTATCTTGAACAAATATCTGACCACCAGCAAGGATTCAGGACAAATCGATCGACAGTGGATGGAATTTTCCGTATAAAGAGAATTCAGCAGATATTGGAGAGAAAGATGGACGAGGCGACCCTTGTTTTTGTCGACCTTTCTAGTGCTTTTGACCATGTCAATCGTGAATGGCTATGGAAAAGCATTAAAAACAGGCTCCCCGATGGCTCCGACCTAACTCTCATTCACCTTCTTGAAGCGCTGTACAAGCAGACAAAGAACTTTCTTGCTGACAACCCCGAGCTAGAATTTGAAACCTTTTCGGGAGTCAGGCAAGGCGGAAACGAGAGTCCGATGCTCTTCAATCTGTATGTCGATTACTTAGATCGCTGCATGCTCGACGACAACATCAACTTTCTCGATCAGAAGTACACCATCCCAGAATCTGCATCCAATTCGAATGTAAAAATCTCGGGCTTCAAGAAGGTAACGTGGTGCGGATACGCAGACAATACCGTTCTCTTCTTTCACGACCCTGCTTCGGCGGAAAAGGGCCTGCAGATGCTCAACCAGGTTTTCAAGGAGTTCTCTCTCAAGATCAACCCTATGAAGACCAAAACCCTGACCCCAAACTTCCACACCTGTAATCCAGGTAAAATCTATCCAAAGTCGGTAATTTCACTCGAAGAAGTCGGAATAGAGAACGATTTGGACTTCAAATACCTCGGAGCGATCATCCAACACGACCAACATGGCACAGGGAAATCTGAAATCGATGCCCGCATCCAAAATGCCACTGCAAAGTTCTACGCCCTAAGTAACCTGCTGAAAAACAGGAAGATCCATCTTCACACGAGAAAGCGGTTCCTTGACGGGTATGTACGATCTAGACTGGTCTATGGTTGCCAAAACTGGACACTCGATAAGTCTGAGTACGCTAAACTAGATGCAACCTACATTGGATACCTACGCAAAATCATGTTTAATGGTTATAAGAGGAAACCATCCAATAACCCTGATCTTGAATCCAGTGACCACATGCACTTCATACACAAACGACGACGTGTACCGTATCTGCAAAGCCAGCCCGGTGTCTATATTCGTTAAAAGACAACAGGCCAAATACCTGGCTCATCTGATAAGATCTTCAGATATGAACGAATCGAAGCAATTGCTCTTCAACACAGACAAGTACACGAAGAGAGGACGACCACGACCGACACTACTGACGCAAGTCTGTAAGAACCAAACCAAAACCATTGGCGAACTGATTGAAGACGCAAAAGAACGAAGGTTGTAGTTCGGCTTATGCCACCCAATATCTGGTCAATTACTGGATGGGTTAAACCCTATGTATGTATGTATGTATGATGGTATGGTAATTGGTATTGACAACAAAAATAGTACTGGCAAACGGGTAAATCAAAATTACAAATGACATATCCTACAAATACAGTTTTTATTATTTTTAATAAGGTTATTGGCACTTCATTTCAATTAAATACGAATGCCATTTTTTATCAAAAGTGTATAAAGGCAAACCTTTATTTTTTTAGTTGAAACCGATTGTGCAATATTGTATTACTGTAAAGATTTATTAGTCATTGTTTCATATTAATTTGTCTTTTTATTAAATTTCTCTTAATTTGGTATGATGTAAATGTAATGCCAGTGGTACCGTGCATGAAGGCATTCAGGGACCAATTAAATAAAGCTACTTAGCAAAGAATATTGCTCAGCAATATAAAACAGACTACCAGCCAAACTACACATTTATTTTAAAAGTTTTACATTTATTTTAATAATTAGTCTACTCAGCAGCAAGGAACTAGCCCCATGCCACATTTAATTAGCTTTTATATGCCCTGGCATGAGTCACTGGTATTGTTTTGATTTGTATGTATTTTAGTGTCAAATAAATAATAATAATTAATCTAAGGTTTATTATTTGTTATTGTCTTCTCAGAGGAAACCTGCACCCCAATTGACGGTTTCCCTCATGGAGACGTAAACTGTACCAACGACAACCGAGTCAACAGTGTGTGTACGTTCCGTTGTAAGAACGGCTACGCCTTCCTCCCTGGTAGTGATGAAACATGCACATGTAATGAGTTGGGTGATTGGTCTGCGCCACCTCCTAAATGCGTTAAGAATAGCCAGAAATTTGTCAAGGGTGGGGCGGTGACCAAGTTTGGGGAAAAGAAGTAGCCCCGAAAATTTACGCCAGGAAATAGCTACCTTATTTTAAGGGTTTGCTATGGGGATTTTTTTTCTTCAATTTACTGCTTTTATTTTATGCAAAAAGAGATCCAGGTGTGAGGGGGATGCCCCCGGCTTGACTACGTTCATGTATTGTTGTATAACTCACAAACAGATCCTTGTCATTCGATTGGTGGAACACACATCACGTGTCATCCACTAGTTTTGCCATTTCGCCTTCGCTTCACAATGAGTCTAAGAGAACGTAAACAACTGTGAAATAAAACTTACTATAATTATAAAACAGGAAACGTGTAAAGGGACGCTCGTAGTTCGGATCGCATTTAAATGTGATCGGACAGATTTCGGATCGTCGAAATAACCTCTTGAAACGATGTCCAATTGCAGCCAAAGTTACTGGATCGATTGGAATTCTGCCGTGCTGTGTTTTAAACGACTTTTTCACATAAAGGTATAAACGTTTGCCCGATTGTGAGGCCTTTCTTAGCCACCATACTTTGTGTATGGGAAATTACCCCATGCCAAAAAAGGAAAAAAGCGCGTCACCGATTTTAAAGACCTATGACCAGAAATCGGAGACATTTTTGGGCCATACTTTCGAGCAGCATCGATCCTACACTTGTTATAGACCCTGGGAAGAAGATTGCGATTCGACAAACAAACTTTTTAACAAAATAGTTACCAGGTAGAACAACTCCTCCGAGACCTGTTCGATCTTTGTAAATAAGATCGGCCAACTGAGAGTGAGAGACTGGTATACAGCCAGAAGCGTTTTTGGTTCTCATTTAAAATTATTTTATTTAAGAATTCAATTCAAGCGAAGGAAAACGCCAATATCGATTATTTTGTGAAAATGAACCGGTGCTCATGTGAACTGGTATTTCTGTGTGAGTTATACAAAACAAATACCGAGTGCCGTTATTTCGTAAAATTTGAAAAATTGGTAACGTCTGAACTGATCTATTGCATTTAATCAAATGACATGGATTTATGTGTGAGTTATATAAAACAAAATTTTAGTTTCTTTATTTCGTCCATGCAGCAGTGCTCCCATTGGACACTTATAGACAATATTTGTATATTGTCACTGTATTTGACTGTCGTACTTTGTTATTTGTGTTCATGACGGCTGTATCCTTTGAATCAACAGTCGCCAACACAGTTTCCTATAATATGATTGTAGTTTTTAACATAAATATAAATAATTGTATTGTTACATTTACATTTCCTAATGATGGACACAAACCCATTCTGTTTTTGAGCATCCATGGAGTGTGTGCACAGAATTCTTCAAAGATGTAATTGATAGTTTGAAATTCGAATTTATCTGACAATTCTTTTTCACATGATTTGTTCATGACTTCGTTAAGGTAACGCTTTGAACTTGTTGTTGGTTAGGCCTATGCCTAATTTCTATTATTATACAGAAGTGAAAACAATCATAGCAAATTACTCAGATACTATTTGTGAATAAATTGCACTTCTGGATCTTACTGTAAGGCACTATTATGGTAGCCAGGTTTGTACAGTAGCGGCGATTTCTTGGGGAAGGGGGTGTGGGCTGTAGGGAGCAGAAGCCATGATCTACCGCCCCTAACTCCTTCCCCCGTCGATCAACCGATAAATCCCTTCGTCATTGAATTTGTTAAGTTAAAATTCCTTATTTTTTTATTTTACTTTTTATTGTGTTTTAGCTGTAATCGTTAAGTTTGAAGTTTGGGTTTCAATTAAAATTTCTTGCTATACGCTGACCGACTATCGGGATGTCTGCCTTTTATGGGCACAAAAAGATTTGTAAGAAATGTTTGACCTAAAAAGGTTAATGGGGTGAATGTAAGTTTAGAAAATACAAAAGTACAATAATCTGTGTAAAATTGTTTAAGGGGGCCAATAACAACCCCGCCCCTCCCCATAGTCGCCAATGGGTATATGATTATGAAATAAAATAAGTGATATGTCTTAGAACACTTTTGATACAAGTCTAGTTTATTGTGCCTAACAGACGAAACGAAATTTCCTGAACAGGGCATAAACCAAACTGAAAATAAGGACGTCGACTAGAGGCCAGTTTACTTGGGCTCCACTCCAAGATTTTCAAGAGAAGAGAGTGCTTGATTCTGTGCTCAGGCGGTTACACTCCATTGAATATAACTTATTAATATATAAACGCCTCATACATAGATTACGTCTTGTGATTGGTTGAGAGCGTATCACATGATGTTGGCTATTTTTACTGTAATGCCAAGCAAACTAGCCCATGGCAACCAATGAACTAGCCCATGGCAACCGCTGTTGTTATACGAATAAATACGTGTTACAGAAGTTCAGTAAATTTCGGAGCGTTGTCAAGTTAATAAAAGCCATGTATTGGTTTGATTTATTGTAGCAGGTCTCTTAATAAATTGTGCAGAATCTATGTATGAGGTGTTATAAAACAAATACTGACTGTTTTCACTCGTGGAACAATAAAACTAGTCTCCCTTGTGATCCTTGGAGCGTTCTATTGTCCCTCGGCTTCACCTCGGGACAATAGAACGCTCCAGGGATCACCTTGGAAGGCTAGCAGTCAATATTTGTATAATGGAACATAGTGACGTCACATACCAGTGCAGTCATGCATTTGCAAGTCCACGGTATTACCTATGGGTTCACCTATATCAAATCAATGCGCCGAGCCTCAGAGTCATTAATAATAACATACCGGTATACCCTCAAGTAAGACTAATTATGGTGACACCATGTGAAATTCTCAATTAGGAGGACGATCAGAGCACACTGATCGAAACGTCGAGTTGTACCTCCAGTTCTTTTCAGAACTAATTACTACTCAATTGAGAATTTCACATGGTGTCACCGCAATTAGTCTTACTTATCCTCCTCACAATGCAAAGCTACAAGTCTTACCTATATAACCTCAACTTAAAAAGGAAAAATCTTAATTTATTCATGATCATAGATAAAGATAGGCTCCGGGCATACCATTCAAGAGATTTCATTGGATACGTTGTGCTGAAGATCTGACGTCACTCTTCGAGGCTCGCGAGCTAGACTGGTAATTCCTTATAAGGATAAGTCACTCAAGAATCGTCTTTCACGAGCCTCGAAGCGTGCCGTAAGAACTTGGGGCAACTTGCAAGCTAGCTACCAACCAAGGTCAAAGTTGAATCTCCATGAAACTGAGATGCCTGTGTCTGGTCTTTTCGCGAGACTCGAAACGTGATGTCAGATATTTGGGCTAAAGGTGGCCTTGAGATAGACTGGTCCCCGTCATTATCCTATCAAGAATAACGACAGGCTCTAAGAGGGATTTCATTGGATACGCTGGGTGTGCTGAAGATCTGACGTCACGCTTCGCGGCTTACGCGCTAGCTACTAATCAAGGTCAAAGTTGAAACCTCACAAAACTTTCACGAGCCTCAAAGCGTGACGTCAGATTTAAACCTAAGCATACAAGCCGCGAGAGGGCGGTATTTCAGGCAATGCTGTTATGTATGAGGCAGTAATTTTCAGTCACTCTGCGCCTCTTAACCCTATCACTTATCAGGCCTGGGGGGGCACAATGTGCCCCTATGACATTTTTTATAATATCTCCAGAACGCTTTTTCCGATCACGATGACTTTTCCTAACTATTCTTTGGGACCCCTCACGCAAATATCAATGATAATGGGTGTTCATGGTTGCCATGGCAACCGTTTATTTTAAACAGGTCCAATTGAATTTCCACTGTTTTGTTAAAAATACTAGATTTTTGATACTATTAAACATTCAATATGGGTTTTTAGGTTTGTTGTCAAACTCTGAACTGGACACTTCCAATGCATTCTGGGAATCCAATATGGCCGCCATTACGTTTAAATGCAATTAGGCCTATTTGTATTTTGTCCCAAAATCCTGACCGTCAACTGGTCGGTAGCCTGTAGATCTCAAGCATACAACAGCGAATCGAAACGGTGCAACCTTTGCCTCACAGAGAAGCTCTCCATCATAAACGCCGACAAGAGGATACTCCTGAACAAACGACCCGAACTCATATCAAAATGCCGCCATGAAAACAAGTTCTACCTCTGCAACTTCAAAAGCGATGACACGTGACGAGGAACAGTACCGCGTCAACAAACCACAAACCGCCAACAAACAAGCTTACACACAAGGCACGCATCATTGAGTGAGTAATCTGTACGTGCACGTGTAGGCCTATAATACATAGGAGTAATCACTTGGTGACTATCAGTTGTCTGATGATCGCATAACGCGTGAAACTCGGAGTTACAACTACCAGCGTTCCACTAGTTTTACTACAAGTATAATACGCTCTGTCTATGTGGCATTGAGCACTCTACTTCAAGATAGACCGCTACATTTAA
>CM055821.1:41806867-41843987 GCA_029582265.1 Zoroaster sp. YZ-2022
CAGGCCCGGAATTCACCTGCAACAACTGCAACATGGCGCTGCAATCCAACAAGAGACTGAACCACGGCGCAGAACTCCATTGTAGAGACTGACGGTTTTTATACTCTTTCTGAAAGGATACACTACTCAAATAATTATATAATGGCGGCCATTTTAATTTTCAGTATGGCTGACCATGGAGGTAGAATTAGACTAATTCTACCTCCATGGGCTGACAAACCAAACATAACTTACTCTGATCATGTCAAATATATATGTTTCACTACTTCCTTTTTATGGAAAATGTAGGTTTTGCCACCAAAATCAGCTTTGCACTACATTCGTAGCCAGAGTTATTGAAAAAAATAAACCTTAAATGGCGGCCATTTTGAAATCCAAGATGGCTGCCCTCCACAACACTTTTAAAATTGCCAACATTATTTTTTGTGTTCTCTAGTACCAATATGACATGTTTAGATAGGTGGGATCTTCTAATCATTCAGTACCCCACAGGATGACATAACACCCCTGACTACGTTTGGCACACAACATTCCTCAGTTTAGCACAGTCAACACTAGGCCTGGGCGAATAGTGAAATTTACTATTCGCTTAATCGCGCGGCAACATTTCGCAAATATTCTACTATTCGTGAATAGTAGGCAAAATTTTTCGAAAACATGTGCTTTGAAAGTTCTGGTGTTAGCAACAGAATGTGGGTTCGAATCACGGCCGTGACACTTGTGTCCTTGAGCAAGACACTTAATCATAATTGCTTCTCTCCACCCAGGGGTTAAATGGGTACCTGTGAAGGCAGAGTTGGTTTGCGCTATATGCGCTAGAAATGGCAGCAATTGAGCTGTATACTCCCCAGGGAGCTGAGATGGTTTCAGGAATGATTTATGAGCCTTATGAGCCTTATGAGCAGGGATAATAATATAATGCGCCTTGAGCACCACTTAGTTGGTGGATACGTGCGCTATATAAATCCACACATTATTATTATTATTAGAGATGCCAACATTCCAAATTGAAAAAGAGTAATTCGCCTAATGAAAGGTTTTCGTCATGTAAACGGCTGATGAACTACGGTGCGCGTGATGTAAACACATGTGGTTCTTTACATCGTTGGTTTCACGGCTGGCCAAAAATTGATAAAAGGATCGTAGAATCGTAATTGGACTCAATAAATCGTAAAAATTACGCCCAAATCGTAAATGTTGGCATCTCTGCATACATACATTGAGTTCTTGAATACCTGTTGTTGTTTACTCTTTATTTCTTGCAAAATTGTACTCGAAATAATAGAATTTCTAAGTGAAAATCCAATGGTAGTCACGTTATATAAGTTTGTTATTTTGCTTTGGCAGCATGGGAAACTTCCAGCACAATTAGCACATGCTAATTCACGCGCATGATTATGTTCATCCCATATCGACAGAGGGAAGTCCACCTAAACGTAATAAAATGAACGAGATCGAGTTGTATTCAAGTCGTCATTGAGAGTAATGCCAGTATGTTAACGGTCACCCCTATAATTTCAAATCAATCAGTCCCACAGACGAAACAAACAAAAAAAATCACCAATGTAAGCAGTGTTTATGCTTATGTAGGGGCCACTCTTTAGACGTTATTCGTTGTTCACAAAAATACAAAGCTTCCACTGTGTGCCCTGCACTATGCTTAAAAAGCTTTCGAATCACGTGGTGCCCATGCCCCTGAAGTGATTTTGTACTGTACAATTGTACATGTATTTTTTGAGTTGCATGCTTTGAGCTGCAGACTGTGTGTGCATTGTGTACAAGGTTGTAATTCAGGATCCCAGTATCACGTGCCCATTTCCGCGTGTCGTGATTGGATAGATTTGCATAGTTGCTATTTTATTATTTTTCTCATTGGCTGTTCGATCATGAATATGTTCATTATGTTGGATATTCATGATTTTGGGGGTCAATGTTTCACTACTGCTGCCCGTCTTTGGAAACGAAGCACCTGTCTATTGGGTCTGGGAAAGGGAATCAGCGAATCGCTATTTGGCGCCTGCCTGCTGCATTCATGTTACATTAAACATGCTGACATGTAAACAGCGTGTTTGGTGGAGGAGTGTAGATGAAAGTTGAATTATAACTTATTCCCCAGACCACTCTTTTCACTACGAACAATAAAAAGGTACTCAAAGAGTGTATCGGGTAGAAAAATGTGCTTGGCAAATGGCAATTTTGGCAGCGTATCGGCCAAAAATGCATTTGCCCAGGCATTATACATTTGATTGAATTCACAAGTACTAATTACCTAGTGAAGTAGGAAGCTAGCATTTGTTTTTAACGTTACCTTATAATTTATACTTCCCCTCATAAAATAAACAGTAGATAGGTATTTCTTCTAAACATGTTGGCCAAGGCAAAGTGATTTATTCTTCTTCATACACAATACAGGATATTACATTTACTCTCAAGTGTTTTAAACATCGGCCAACCCACAAACTGAACTGGCAAGACTCTTACATATTACGCGGCATGCCTTTGATGTTATCAGCCGTCAGCAGGTAACAGTCGCAGCAGGTAACAGTCGCTGCAGTCACAGCCAGCCAGCCATGCCGGCTTCCTCAAAGGCATTACCCGCGAGTACTATTTGAATACTACAATGCGTACCACTACCAGCAGTGCCTAGACAAAACGGTGTAACTGGCAGTGTTACTCGTGAATAGTAGCACGAATAGTTGGCAAACAGTTCACAACTGCAAGTTATGCAGTGCAAAGGCAATACATTATTACTCACAATTAATCGTGAATGGTCATTATTCGCGAATAGTTGCAGGTATTTGTGCCAGCCCGATTAATCGAATAATTAAAAATCCGCGAATACGAGTACGATTAGCAACAACTATTCGCGAATATTGGAATAATTGAACTATTCGCCCAGGCCTAGTCAACACATGATACAATTCATTATTTGTCCATTTTTGTAGTTTACAGATTGCCTATGTTCGTACAGGCAAGGTATAAGTATGAATATGCAACATAATGAACATATTCATGAGCAATCGAATAGCCAATAAGAACAACATTAATTTGATACTTTGCAAATCTATCCAATGTTATATAAGGACTTTTTAATTATTTTTCTTTTCTTCAAAAAAATTCACAGTAAAACCAAAAACCGTTTTTTTTTCTCCCGGCGGTAAACCGGCTAGCCAAAATATGTAAACTGCCCATGCCTAGTGCACGGATCGCATACACATGTGCATGTACAAGTACTGTGACTATTCGTTATCGCACCTTGATCCTTCTGTACATGTACTTGCCAAATTTCAAGGCGGAGTTCACTTTATGCCAATCTTTGGTTATTAGTTGCCCCAGAAACTACTCGCTGTGATGCCATTATACACACGTGTGTGCATGCATTGTGTGTGGGATCAAATGGGGTTGGATCAGGGTTGTAGCTACGCCGGTCGGCGCCGGTCGGGTCTAACCGGCACTCCCGCTGGCCGACCGGCACCAAACGCAAATTGATGTCTTACCGACCGGCACAAAAATTGTGTGAATATTTCATTCAACAGTAATAAAAGTTCATGTATTCTTCATTTCTTTGAGTTATTTGCCAGTATTTTGAGGACTTTAGTCTATAGATCAATTAAAACATCGTACGATATTATAAAATAATTCTCAGTTTGTAGCGGTACAAACAAATACACTAATTAGCATTTATTTATGACGTCAGGGAAAAGACCTGGGAATCCCCATTATGATTGGTTGTTTGCGCCTGCACGATGAGCTAATGCCACTAGTCTCTACCGCGTGCAAATGATGCGACGTGCTTCGTAATGTGGATGTACGTAAATTTCAGGTTGGTTAAGCGTGACTTCGTAAGCGTCTAGCTTTCCCCGTGATGTGCTCAGCAAAGGGAAAATTATTCACGTGCGTCCCTCCGCCCATTCATGAAAATAATTTCATCAAAATAATTATGTCGCACTCGCAGAAAACTATCACAAGCTTTTTCTCTTTGGCCACTAAACGCAAGGGGCCGGCAGTGATAGACACGGCAGCCGGGTCAAGCGAGAAGCCGGCAAATTCGAGACATTCTTCTGCGACCACATCTTCGTGTTCGAATACAACTGACCCGGGAACTGATCACGCTACCGAGTCTTCGGCCACTGTGGATTTAGGCCAAAAACTCGGAGCTGCTATGCCTGACGGCCCCGGTTGCTCAAGTGTTACCACCTCATCAAAAAAACAGAAGCAGGCATCTAAGTTTAATAGCGAAAAGTGGACAGCTGGTAGGCCATACAGAAGTTTCAGTTTTTCTGAGCCAACATTATTGTCAATTGCATTGGAGGGCACTCCTTCACATCATAAATTCTTGTATAATACTATGAAAATATCATACTATTATACAACAATGTGAAAGGTGAAAGGTGAGCCCTCCAAATCCATTCTTAAAAGCTAAAACCCAGGAGCTTCGGGGTGCTTCGCCCCCTCGACCCCCACCGAGGCGTTGCCCCTGGACCCCACCAGGGGCCCTTAAGCCGTCAGGAGCTGTGCTCCGTTCTTTCTGCTCACTACGCTCGCAATTGACAAAATTAGCCGGCACTCAATTTGGTCTGGTGACAACCCTGGGTTGGATTGGTCATTTAAAATAAACCGCCCACAAATCAACAATTCTTGCATGAGGAATTTCCATCAGGATTCTGATGGAAAAATAAAGAAACGCATTTAAACTCTCGATTACAGAAGGATCAAGGCTGGAGTTTGAATGTAAAAGGTCGCAATGCACAACCGTATCCACAACTCAGTTATTGATCTTGTTGTACATGTACCATGTGTGCTGAATGTGATAAGTACTGTGGTACATGTAAGTGCACACTACATCAACAGCCTTGATCAAGGCTAAATAAATACAACCATTTTTCAAGGATATGGCAAGGGGAACATGTAAGCTGGCACTTTCACAAGTCTTAACGGGTAGGTACAACATTGGTAAATGGAAAGGTATGTTCATTTCAACACTTGTTAAGAAATATATCATAACACTAACATGTGAAAGTTTCATCACAAACGATAAAAAAATGTTACATGTTTTATGGTTTACAAAAAGTTTCCCGAGAGCAACCGGTTTGTTTTAAATCTGCATTTATTGGGCTGTATGTAATCAGCAGGCGCACAATGCACATACACACCGCTCTGATTTTGAATTAAAATCATGTCTTTACCAGATGTTAATGTACCCCATGTGATAGCGTTTCATCCAATCAGATCATCTAGGCTACTGTCTTGGGCATTTATGAATTACGTTTTAATTGCAGGGCATTTCTGTACCCCAGAAAATGGTTTTGCTTGTATAACAATATCTTAAAAGGGGGTAATGTCACAAGAGGGCGATCACAAGAGGACGTCATCACAGCAGAATTTCGACGCCCCAGAACGGAATGTAAAGTAGATGTAAATTAGATGTAAATTATATGCAAAATTTTCGCCACTCCTCGAATAAGGTTTCAGCTGGGGATTTGTTTTATTCGTGCGCGTTGTGCTGGGAGATTTACTTTGTTTAACAATGGCTCAAGAGGTTAGAAACTCAGGGTATAAATATGTAAGGATATCGAGGGGGGTGGTAGAGAGAAGACTGAAATATTGGGAGAGAGTGCGGTAGCACCAAGAGAGCGGTAGCTCTAATAGTGGATCAAGTTTTTCATCAATATTTTGGGACAAAGTTCCCCAGTATTTTCTGGCGATAGCCTTAAAACGTAAGAAAAGCGTCGGATTACGCTTTGGAGAGTAGTGGTGGTAGTCAAGCAATTTCAGTATAGCCTGGAAGAGATTTTGTTCGGCAAAATAGTTTTTCTTCAGTCTTGACCCTACATCCCATATTTATGTTGGAATCAACTTTATTCGAGAGATGAAGGTATTAAGTTTTGGAGATGAAGCTATCGCCCCACCATGGCTACGATGACTCCCTTTTAGACATCCCTCCAACCACAGCGATTATCAAGTAGATCAACCTACCTAGACAGGAGTTGTGAATGGGGGATACAGACATTTCAGACAGTGAACTTTTAGCTTCCAATGGTGGTGGTTGGATAATTATAATTTTAACGTCATCTTTTGTATTTTGAGTCCAAGGGTTGTAAGTTTGTGATTTGGACTTTAGATCCTACTAAATGTAGGAGACCAGAGAGTTTGATGCTGGTATTTATTTGTTATTTTGTATATTTTCTAACATTAAAGGCCTGCCGGTATAGCAGTAGTTTCTAATTATTAAGTCATAGAATGGGATTATAAGGCGTTGCCTGTAGATGATCTATCTGTATTAATTAGTTGTACATAGTGTAAATAAATATTTAGTATTATTTTCTGTCCAAACGAGAAGTTTTAGTTTAAATTCTTGGTTGGCGTGTTTGTCTTGGGAGTGATTTGGCCCGGACGCATTGCGCGTGAGGGCAGGTGGACCCGGGGTTGTAACAGACATTTTAGGGATTGAGATTTGACACTTACCAATCCTTTACAGCATCTTCCATTAACAGATCCTTGGTGATATAGTCCTTGATATCTTGTACGTTCCCAAAGAAAAAACTGCACAAAAGAGATTTCAGACTTTTGTTATTATCATTCATTAGAATTTTAGATGAATAATGGTCGAGATGACTTAACAATGAAAGTGGGTGTGGCCAGTTGGATTTCTTAGGATTCAGTTTATTTACATTTACTTCAATGCTACCCTTACATTACATTTTGTGTTCATCATTAATATTAAATTACAGTTTTTATACAAGTTAGACCAAGAAATATTAACAGTAACACTTTACACAATTATAGATAGATAGATACATGTAAAGTGATAGAAGACATCGAGTGACGACATTTATGTAGGCTTGGGTGAAGAATATCATTTGTGAAGTAGTATTTGTTGTTGGGTTGCTTGATTTTCCTGTAACAATTCACTCTAACTTAACAATGCACTTAACTTACACTGCGAACATATTAAGGAACTGGGACAAAATAATACAAAGTAGAAAGAACATCTCTGGGTTTGGGTAGACAAGTCTTGAACCACTTTCATTTAAGTGGATTTACACAAAGCTGAGTAAAGTTGTATGCAGAATCCATGCAGCATTTGGCCCATGGAAGACCACTTTACATAAATTTGACAGTAAAACAAACAACATAAAGAAACAAAAATGACACCAGTGCAATCATGGAGGAAGGACTTCCTCCTCCATGGTGCAATGTATTCACCTTTTTCTCTTAGGACCTGGGATATGACTGTATCTGGAATGTTGATAGTGTAGATACAAAACAGCAGCAATGAAAGCTATTAGACATACCAACACGACAGAAGTCAAGGTAGTCAATAGAATCATGCTAACTGACGCCATAATTCCACTGCAGAGGAAAAAAGGACATACTGAAATGACAAACAAAACAGACAAACAAATGACAAACTGAAATGTAGTGAAATGTATACAGGTTGCAAGGGAGGGTGGGTGGGTGGGTGGGGGGACGTGATGGACTTTGGTAGCTGCAGTAACTCAACTGTATCTCAAAGGTCTTGTCATTGGGTCGAATCAGACCTTACAGCTACAGGCTTTTACAAAGGAAATTTGGGAGACCCATTCTTTGTACAAGTTATATTCAAAATAGACTGGTTACACAGATCGATTTATATAAGAAGCAGTCTGTATTATTGGTTCCAGATTATTGGGCTTGGGTGATTTCATAATACAAGGCGAGTTGTTCTGTCGAAAAGAGTCAAATTTTTTGGCATTTCAAATCAGTTTTGGTCATTGTTGATCCATTCAAATGATACAGGAAGTATCTACATGTACATGTAGGTACATTCTGTGTAGAGGAAAGGCACCTAATATTAGTATTTAAGGAGATATTAAAAAGGAGCCAAATTTCCCCAGAGTGTCTCCCAAATTAGTGATGTCACACATAATTTAAAAATAAATGCAAACCCTATCAATATGCATTTCATTTTGAAGCTTATGATGTTGCCTATCTTTTGAGCTAATGGGCATTCTCCATGGGAGAGAATAAAATTGTCAAAATTTTACATTAGCAATAGAGGAATATTTCATATTGATTCTAGACCTGAATTTCATAGGGAATCCAATCCAAGTGGTTAAAATTCAAAAAACCTGTATTTTCTGGGAGATATGGATTTTTGGGTAGTAAGTCTGAAAATGTGGAATTTTCATTAAAAATTCAAATTTAATTCTCTTGGACATTGTGATTAATAATAATAATAATAATAATGTGTGGATTTATATAGCGCACGTATCCACCAACTAAGTGGTGCTCAAGGCGCATTATATTATTATCCCTGCTCATAAGGCTCATAAATCATTCCTGAAACCATCTCAGCTCCCTGGGAAGTATACAGCTCAATTGCTGCCATTTCTAGCGCATATAGAGCAAACCAACTCTGCCTTCACAGGTACCCATTTAACCCCTGGGTGGAGAGAAGCAATTATGATTAAGTGTCTTGCTCAAGGACACAAGTGTCATGGCCGTGATTCGAACCCACATTCTGTTGCTAACACCAGAACTTGAATCCGGTAAGCTAGACCGCTCGGCCACGACACCCCATTAGTGGAGGCCTTGTGGAAAAAAAATTGTGTGTCTAGATAGCCATTGTACCAAAGATTACTTTTGTATGTAAAAACATTAAAATTATTTTTTGTGTTGTCCAAAAATTTAAAAATAAAACATGAGAAAATCACACGTAATTCTGTTACCAAAATAATGCACAAAAGTAATTTTTTGGGCAAAGAAAATAAAAATAAAAATCCCAACATTGTTTTTTTTCTAAATATACCTCCCTACAAGTTTTACAAAAAAAAAGTCACTTTCGGACATTTGCTTAGTACTTTATACGGTAATAGAATTACGGTAACCATGGTTACGGATTTGCACTGCACTTATATTCAAGTTTTTATTACTGTTACAATGACTTTTACTGTGACTTTTGACATCTTCTGTGACAAACTTATTTAATAAATATATTTCAATAAAAAAACTTTAAAAAAACCACCGTTTCCTAAAAGGTATGACACAATGTTTAGTTTGAATGCAAAAGTATGCTATTGTAAATGTATGGGCAGTACTTGTAGTAAACGCTCATTAATTTGGTTGGAAATTGTTAAGTTAGCATGATTTAATTGGATTATGTATGTTCAGGATATGTACTTGTGAGAACATTATTGCATATCATAAAAAACACAAAATGGATATGCCTAAAAAACATGTAGAAATTCAAGTAAAATACCGTTTTTCATTACTGTTTTTGCTTGCATTTAGCGCTATTTTTAGACCTGTACAAATACAATACGTAATTCCGTTACCATGATTGAAGGTCATTTTTTTCAATGAACGAATAATATTTCAAATTTTATTTTGCATTGTAGTTATTAACCCTATTAAAGTTTATATATACTACGAATAACACCCCTTTTGGAAATTACTTCTTCACAGAGATTTATTTCTTCACAGAGAAACTGCTTGTCCTTCGCCATAATTCCATTACCGGTTAATTATTATTTTTTTTTCATTTGTGTCCAACGAATCTGTTGGATCTTGGCTCCCATTTCATACACAGATTAGTTGTCTAGTATAAAACATATTTTCTAGGTGATGGGCAAATGTTGGCTGGGTCACTATTTGTAGCCTATACCACATTAACGTTAATGCTTCCTCTAGTCTAGATATTTAGCCCTATTTCACATGTTGTTGTCCGCTATTTTTACTTGTTGTGTCCGTAGAAAAACCCTTGATGCCGAATCCTGCCCTTTAATTGCAGTCCTACTAAAGGAAAGAATGTCGTATCCGGCCGCCACTTTTTATGGGCTTTTTTGGATTTTTTTTGCAGCCACTAACCAGTTAAAAAATCATTCTATCGATTTTTGGTGGTACAGAAAGCGAAAACTATCTTTAAAATCCACTTTTATGATGGTTTTCGGACTTGATTTCCCATCTAAAAAATCCTCCCCTTCAGAAAATAGAAGGATTTTATTATAGTTGCCACTACGCATGTACAATGACTGTGTTGGTCACTAATTGTGGAGTTTACAAGATCAGACTGACATGACTGAGGAAGTCATCGTATACCAAAAATGCCTGATTTTTCATGAAATAAATATCCTGGAATAATTTGAAGTATATGTCCATCATCATCCATATGTTCTCCACCTTACCAGGTAGGTAAGATTACATTATTGGTTATATTTAATGAAAAATAGTGGCGGCCAGATATGACATTCTACCCTAAACATATTTTTAACATATTTTTATTTTTGAGTTTTCAGTGCATTTAGAACATGTTGTTGTGAGTTGTTGTGAGTTGTTGTGAGTTGTCGGTTTTTAGTGACCCATTCCTTCCTCCAGACCATGTAGCTATGTGACAAAAAATTTCAAAATCAACAGATTCCAATACAACTGGTATCATTGTCAAGGTCTTGCAAAGACGATTACAATGATATAAGGATCATCTTCCTGTGTGTGACCAAAAATAAGGAAGTTATGACATGTTGAATCCGGCAATTTTAGGCCCGTAAATGTCAATTATTTTATAAGGAAAAACAAAAGAAAAGTAAATTTGACTTGTGACCCGTTTCTTAGATTTTCTCGGATTCCATATCATAACTTTCTTAATTCTTGTCCGATTTTCAAAAGGTTGGTATCACTGGAATGCTTGGGAAAAGAGGAATAATAATAACCTATTTCCAGGCTAATTCAATGATTAGTTTGTTTTGTAGTGCTGATTTACAAATAAGAAATACAAAAAAAATGTGTTAAAAAGAATAAAAAAATAAAAAAATAATGAAAACAAAATAAATTACTCAAATCTGAGGATTATTTTCATATTTTTACACTGAAATCCGTGAAAGATTCTCATCCCTGATTTAATTAAACATTAGAACAATTTATAAATTATATTGGACTAGAAAGATGAAACAAAATAATGAAAATAAATTTAAAAAAACAAAAAAAAATTACTCAAATCTGAGAATTTTTAATATTTATATTATACTGAAATCCGCGAGAAATTCTTATCCCCGATTTAATTAAACATTATAAAAATTAATAAATGATATTGGACTGGAAAGATTAATTTTTATTTTATTTTTATAAGTTCATGAGAACTAATATTATTGTGTTACGCCGATGTATATTATTAGGTTTAAACGGACGATTTATCGGACTGAAAATTGGTAGGCCTAGCGTGCAGAACGCGGCGCAATACAATCTTTGGTTGACATCGATGTTTGGGAATCCAAATCGCCGTCAAAATTGGCCAAGAGGTAGAAAACAAGTACAGAAAAATTATTATTGTGGTATAAGGTATTTTACTCAACTTTTGGTAAATCGTCGATGGTTTTGATGAACAAGAACAACCCAAATTTCGAGAATTTTTTTTGGAAACTTGTAGATGCTGCATTCAGAAAATTCGAGAACGAGGTTGAAGTAGAATATGTGATCTACGTCTTCGAAAAAAAAGCTACTGGGTACGTCAAAAAAAACGGCCTCAGCGAAACGCAACAAAGCGCTACCTCAGCTCCACACGGTGTCTTCGCTACGGCAATTCAACCCGAGATTGAGGCCGCGGCCAAAACGATTTGCGGCAATGCGTGGGATACGCACATACCTAGACCATGAGATGAGTGATCACGCCGCGAATTCATCCTTGATATATAATGCTTTTTAATTTTATTCAGTAGGACCCGTAAGCCACCTTACAAAGTATAATATAAAGCACAATATACAGTGCTCCTGGACTTACCACGTATGTACACTGTACTATAGCACTACACCGTCAATTTCTTTTACGACTTTTTAGTTTTACGACTGTCCGAGCTAACTACTCCCCTTAAACAAACAAGCTAACGGCAACTGATGACCCGTACCTAAGGCCCAAAAAAAAAAGATGTTGAGTTGCCCTCCACCGACCGACCCAAAAGTGCTGAAATCTCGGGTCGGGTTTTTTTTTTTTTCCCGTCATTCATAGGCCTATTTATTAATGAAACTTACCAATTTTCTTTGTATAAAACATAATACGTTTGATTTGTGAAATTTTCCACTTTTTTTTACCGGTAAATTTACCGGTACCCAAGACTCAATCTACATGTTTTCAAATCGAATGGCCCCGGCCCTCACACATGGTACACTGCCTTCGCACACACTGTGTGCCAACGATTGCAACTCAAATCTACATGTTTTCCCACTAGCTTCGCGCACTGTTTTGTATGTCTTGCGACTCAATCTACACGTTTTCAAATCAAATGACCCTCACAAGTTGTGCACTGGCTCCCCGCACTGTACGTGTGTCAACGATTGCGACTCGATCTACACGTTTTCAAATCGAATGGCCACTCATGTTGCATGTTGAGCATTGCACGCAATATGGATGAATTTGCTGTGTCAATCACGGCGAAAAGTACAACAAAAATGCTTGGGATACTTTTATTCTGAAGCAAAATTCCTTGCTGATAGGTATACAAATGAAAAACATGGTATGTGGTTTCAGTTCCAATGCATTTCAATCTTAAAATGACAGTCAAGGAGAGAGAAAAAAAAAAAAAAAAAAAAAAATCCCGACCGACCGACCCCTTCAAATATTTTCACTGGAGGGCAACTCAACAAATTTTTTTTTTTGGCCTAATAAGAAACCTGCTAGCTGTACAGTACAGGAATTGTGCGCGCAATGAATTATGGGAGTCAGGTTTTGGGTTAATTTTTGTAAACAACTTATGCACACGTTCTTTTTGTGCACAAAGTCAATGGAGGAGAAAGGTGGTTGGTCAGAAAATTGACGTTTTTTACGTATTATAGCAAAATTATGGTGAAATTTGTAAAGAAATCAGTTAAATTATAAATAACATTTTTATAATTAAGAAAAGAATTGATTTCCCCCCGAAAACTACGCAAACAGAGGAATTCTCAGCTGCGACGACCATATTTTAGTCTTTTAACTTTTAAGCATTTTTAGTCTACTAAAATAAATTGCTGATAATTCCATCGTATTTAAAAAAACAAATTAAACATTATGGACAAGCCGTGGTCAAACCCACAACAATGATGATTATAAATTGGGGGTGTCAGTCGAGCGTAAAATTAAAATCATCAAAAAAAATAAAATAAACAAATAAATATAAATAGAAAATTGCTGCCACCCACAAAACAAACCATTAAAAAAATTAAAATCAAACAAAGTGCTAGTTGAGACAAGAACTGTTTTCTCATAAAAAAAACTTTATATCTTATATTATTTTGGGACCGATCTGATTACCACATCGCATTCACCGATCGTAGATTGGGGACACGGATCGCCGCCCATCAGATCTTAACTGCACTTATCCGCGTCAACAATGACAATGACATCTTATCTGCCATAGATGGAAAAATCACTGCCGTTAGTTTTGTGTAGACTTAACTTAGCGCCGCTTTTGACACGGTCGATCACAAAAATCCTTCTCTACCGCCTTCAACATCATCCAAGTCCTACCTTTTAAATAGGCCTCAGCATGTTTGTATTGGTAACGCTATCTCCGAGCCTGTTATATTCTTGACTATTCTCTACCCCAAGGCTCCACATGGTCGGCCCACAGTGGCATATTGAGTTGAAACGTCTCATTTATGGCGCCGCCAACGGTGAAGCAGAGACAACCATGCACAAACTCATGGAGAACTACAATGTACATGTACATGTACGTTGTTCCCTATTTTAAAAGTGATTGTGTGCAACGTAGGAATATCATTTACAAGTTGTACACTCGGAACCATAATCTCTGATTATTAAAGATACATATATCTGAAAATTGTTACCATTTGTGAGAATTTTGTGTTAGTACATATATCCCTAAAGTCAAACATCGAGCTGGCAGACCAAAACGTGCGTTGAGCAATGACACTTTCATACACGTCGCATTCCCGTAACGCGCCATTGGAATTTCGAGTCAACTGTGCAACATTAACAGTATGCATGCTATACAAATTGTACACGCGGTAAAAGCAAGTTAAAGTCATGAATATTCATAGCAAACTTAAATAAAAGGTCATCATGGAAATTCCCCTTTAGTACATGTATCGTTGAAAAAGAGTTCAGTTTCATTCTTCACACTAAAACGGGCCGAGCAGCGGGAAGGTCATTACCATATTTGGTCGTACGGACAGATCCCGCTGGCAATGCATGCACACGTACGCATACACGGGACGCGCGGTGTAGGTAGGGCTCATTCGTGATTGGCTCAATCTGTTTCCATAGTGAGCGCTTATCCATGAACAGCGCCGTCTATCGACTTATCAAAGCAATAAATGAGACAAACGATTCCATATGTTTACTGTTAACATCCTTGATTTCATTATAGAAAGGAAAACAAATTCTTTGAAAAATGAATCAGTGACGTGGCTAGGATTGGAAGGGCAAACCTTTTTTGGGGGTCAATTTACCACCACAAAACTCGAAATCGAAATCAGAAATACCAAGAAGTTTGTTAATTTACCCGACAGACACTATTTTTTTTTCATTGGAACATTGATAATTTCCTATTAAAAAGGAATACAAATTGTAGGGTTCTGCATTCTTCCCTTCCCCTCACAAAGTTAGAAATGTTTTAGCACCCCTATTTTTTTATTAGACTAGTCCAACCTTGCCAACAATCCAACATACCTGGTATCTCAGGGATGTTTGTGCCTATGTGAGCATTCTTGAATAAGACTCGCATGTGAACACAACATTGATGGTAGTGTCTTTGTTTTCATTTATCAGGAAACGCATCAATGTGGGATTACTACTAGTATTAGTCCCTACCCGGGTGTAACAAAATATTTCGAAATTAGATTGGGGGCCTATTTTACATGTCCCACAGAAGCTTGGTTTAACTGTTTTAACAGTAACAATTGTCAACTTCGGTACATACTGTACCATGTGTTTTTACAATTATTTTGCGTGGGTTATTTTACATCATTTTTATTCACTTCTTCATGTAAAATAGCAATGTTCCAATGAAATAAAGTTTTCTTTAAAATAGCGAAAAACACCGGCAATACATCTTTGACCAAGCGTTTTAATTCCACTGGAAAGAGACTCAGTTTCTACCTTCATAGAAACTTTTGAGTGCACCTCAAGCTACTGAGACCAGTGAAAGCAAAATCAATACATTCGAGGATATTATAGCAGGCTTCAAGCTACTGTTGTTTATTCAGCACAATGGATGAATTTGCAGAGTACAGTTCAAGGACGAATTGCCAGACTGAATTAGAGCTCTGGTAGTGTACGAACATTTGAAGACTGTTCAAATGAAAAGTCATTTTAGAACACAGATGGCCTTTTGAATCTGAACCTTTTCTGTCCAGTGGCAATGGTGAATTGGTGAATGAGAAATCATACAAAACAAAGCTTGATGCATTAATTGTGGGCATTGATCGCTACTTAGAATTGGGGAAGGGGGGAATGCAAAAATGGGGGTGCACCCTGGGTCCACAGACTCGCTCTGCTTTTAGAAAGGATTTTTGGTGCAAAACACTTGCGAGTTGATACAAGCATTCTTGCAGTTAAAAAAAATAAATATATAAATTAATCCAGCTCGAACCGAGCTCAGGGGCTGTGTTAGTTCTAGGCGCTGTCTTATGCAATATTTTCCCAAATATGGACTCTGTCTCTGTATACAAACAGAGTCAGTAAAGGCTAACATATTTATTTTTAAAATTTATTTATGGGCCATCGAACAGTTGGAAGGGGGACACATAGCCCCCTGTCCCCCACCGATCAACGCCCATGATTGGTAGGAATGAAATGGATGAAGTTGCATTTGAAGTAGAGACCAACTCTTCAGTAACAGATTCATCATCAGTGAATCTCACCTCAGTGACTCACCTAGCAAGTGTACATAATTATGCTGACGTTTTGATTGTTAATGGTCACTACAGTGGAGAAAGCAGCAATGACTCTCCCAAAAGCATACATAGTATTCGGCAAGAATTAGCCGACTGGTCCAGTAGTAATTCAACATTTCTCACTCAGTCTTGTCAGTATTATTACTTCATATCCTGAGAAAGCATTATCTTTGGTGCCTTACACCTACATTTCAAATAAAAATGATCCATAAAAATGGGTTCTTCTTAAAATGTTTGATTCAAAGCAGATTTTAAGCAACTTTGTGCCAACATTAATACAAAGTTAAATCTATGAAAATATTTTTTTTTTTTAATTATGAACTATATTTGTAATACATGAATACAAATGTATGACATCAATTTATCATGGTATGTCACAAACTTAGAATTAATGTATAAATGTCATTTTAAGGTAACGTAAATAATTGTACTTAAATCCTGTGGGTGTGGCGAAAGCATGTCCTTTCATTACCACCTTACTTTTTTATAGAACCGGCAGCCATCCTTATTTTGTTAATGTCCACCGAGCCATTGGGCTGCACCTTTTTGTTTACTAAAGAAGCTGTTGTGAATTTGATTTCCTTATTTGGCTTAAACAAGGTTTCCCAACATGGTTTAACACGCACGGTCTGGATCGATATTTATTCAAATTTATGGGATAAATGAATATTCATTATTGGTGTAGTATATAAAGAAAAGGGGTTTGGGAGACACTTAGCAGCTTGACCACCGGCTCGATGACTTTGGGCACTGAGGCCTCTGCCTGAGACCCCACCCTGGGGGTACGGATCTGAGCTCCACTAATGCCGGTCTGATCAGCCGTTTTCTGGGTATACCGGCTCTGTTAGCCGAGACTGGGGCCAAAGTCGCCACAACCTTTAAGGTCGATTTTTTTTTTTTTTTAAATAATTTTCTGGGCTTTGGGGTCTGGTTGGGACGTGGAGAGGCAAGACGCTGACTATGGTATTAGAGGCAAACGCCATCTCGGGGACATGACGTCATCCGCCGATGCATGCCAAGGGTCTCTATCCAGTGAGAGTTCCCATGTCACCGCCGCACGCTTAACCAGCCAACTACACAACGATCAACAACTGGGTTCAAATTTATCTAAATTTACTTGAATTGTAAGTTTATTGTTAGTAATAATTAAATTATATTATAAAAAATTATCTTTTTATGTTCCTCTGCTTCATTTTGTTGGCGTGTTCATTTTCCCTGGGGTGCCTTTTAACTGTATAACTTTCACTCTGTCCCAATCATGGTGGACCTTGTGACATGGTACATATATTGATAATTAAAATTTGGGCATTCCTCCGCCTTGTAGCATATTATTTAGAAGAGATGATCCGAGGTGGCTGGTGTGATGAAAACCTGACATCCATCTTTTAGCTTCATAGTAGTCTCGACAGTGAATGCCAAGGACTGTCCTGGAACCAGACTGAAGTCAAAACTCTTGAGAAGTTTGGCCAGGAGAACACGAGCCTCAATCTGTTAAATTGAAGGGTCATACATGTACGTTTGTATTGAAGTCAATTTATCAGTTATATACAATCGCTGATTTGAAAGTATGAGGCACTCATAAGTTTGCATATAAACTCTTTAGATCACTGTACCGCAGCTGTTTCATGTTTGTACAATTCACAACATTACAAATTAGTTAAGTAAAACAGTTGCTGGAATTAATAACACTTATGGTAAAATCAGCTCGTTTGTTTAAACAGCTAGGTAACATTTATTTTCAGGTTCCAAGCTAATGACACTCAAAAAATAAAATGAATAACTTTTACACTTAAGGCCAAAACAAACAAAAAAGTCTCAGGTTTCTTTTAAACAACTTTTCACATAGGGGTATGAACGTATGCCCAATTTGTGAGGCCTCTCTTAGCCACCATACTTTGTGTATGGGAAATTTGGTTCCCTTTTGGCAAAAAAGAAAGATGGCCGAAAAATAAATAATTAAGTCACCACACCAATTTTAATAATAATAATAATGATGTGTGGACTTATATAGCGCACGTATCCACCAACTAAGTGGTGCTCAAGGCGCATTATATCATTACCCCTGCTCACAAGGCTCATAAATTCCTGAAACCATCTCAGCTCCTTGGGGAGTACACAGCTCAATTGCTGCCATTATAGCGCATATAGGGCTAATCAACCAACTCTGCCCTCACAGGTACCCATTTAACCCCTGGGTGGAGAGAAGCAATTATGGTTAAGTGTCTTGCTCAAGGACACAAGTGTCACGGCCGGGATTTGAACCCACATTCTGCTGCTAACACCAGAACTTGAGTCCGGTAAGCTAGACCGATGACCCGATGACCAGAAACTGGAGACTTTTTTTTTGCCTAATATCAAATTTTCAGCTACTCTGATGTGGAGCTCTCCTTACACATCTCATCAACTAAGTACCAAATCTGGGCGTTCTTTATTTCAGAGAAGTCTTTCAACAAAGCCAATCTATACTTTGTCTTTAGCAAGTCTGTAAGTTCTCACCATTTCATTCCTTACATTTCTAAGTAAGAGAAACCCTACATATTGTACAGCTGAGCATTACATTGGTATGAATGTAAACATTGTAACACTAAATTACTCACCAATGCAAATTGTTGGCCAATGCAGTTTCTCGGACCAATAGAAAATGGAATGAAGGCACCAGATGCACTAGCAAAGAATGATTACAAAATAATACAGGATGTGAGGATTTGTGAGATCATGGACGTAATAATAAACAATTCAGTGTTTCAAAGAATACCGTAACCCTTCGGGCAGACAGTTTGTTAATCTTGTTGCCTGTAACTTATTTTTCAGTTGTCTTTCTGGAAATATTACCAAAATTGTTTTCATAAGTCAATAAAATCCCAAGACAAATAGAGAAAATATAAGTCAACAGAGGGAGCATGCATGATAAAAGATGGCCACCGCACACTGTTTACATTTGTCTTCTTTTACAAGACGGCATCCGTAGCATGAGAATTCTCTAATTTGCTTGTGGCCGCTATCGTATTTCTAACCCAAAAGTTTGACACCAACATCATGGATGAATCAAATTTAAGGAGGATAAAAGGTTTGTTTACAGACAGACAGAAAAGAGTTCCCGTCAGGCTTGCAACAAGTTGTGGTTGTCAAACAAAAATCTTTTCGGTTGTCCAGGGACTTCGGACAACCGATTTTGTGATCACTGAGTCTATTTAGTTTTCACTGTGTGAGAAATATGACAATCTCTCAACACAGTCGGTAATTACCGACTAGCTTAGCCAAATTATTTACACATACAGTGTAAAGGTCAGGTCTCAATTTAACTTGTCCTTGGTTTTACTTTTTTGTTTTCTTTGTCTGAACTCTTTTGACCTTTCACCGTTTGTGAGTTAGCCACGCCCCTATAAGACAACCCATATGGAAGTTTGTGCAGCACACTGTCGATGTCTTAATTTTGCGAGCGTTGCCCTTTTATTACAAGTGATTGGATTGCACATTGTTTCATTAGCTATATTCACGTGATTCTGCTGTGATAGGTCTCACCTGAGAATGAGCATTGTTGTCTATTTAATAGCAAATAATACTTTTATATTTGAACCCCAAAAATCTATCCAAATAATTATGTGTTTCAAATAATCTCATCAAATCAAATTTCTGGTTATTCAGCACGTACCTAGTGGTTAGCAACTTCTTGGTGTTAAGAGCACCTAGGATGGTTTAAGTAAAACAAAATGGAAGGTTTGAAAGTTAAAAGAAGAATTACTTGGAACTTAGGGTAACGGGAATATGTGATTTACCTTTCATTGCCATGAAGGAATCGATCGGGGATGAACTCCAACGCATTCTTCCAGTATTTCTCATTTCTTCCTAATGCATGAAACGATACCTAGAATAGAATGGCAGAAAAGTTCTTCACATAAAAATGTGTCATCATTTCATAATAATGTAATAATATGAACTTATAATGCTTACATGTTTATTACTTATAATAAATATTAACCATGAAACTGTTATCGTTATTACCCCCTGCTTATTAGGGCTTGAAATCATTCCTGAAACCATCTCAGCTCATTATACAGCTCATTCGCAGCCATTGGGCACATGGTGCTAATTAAGCACAACAACCAACTCTGCCCTCACAGGAACCCATTAACTCCTTGGGTGAGAAAAAACAATTAAAGTAAAGTGTCTTGCTCAAGGATACAAGTACCATGGTCAAAGTCAGGATTCATCAAAATCACACTCTCGATGACTCAACACACAAAAAACAAACTGAATATAGTATAGAAACAAAGCATCTTACAGCAATTGTAGTCTTGGCTGGTATCTTAGTGTTGCTGATTATGCTGTCTGCTGTCGTGTACCGGACAGTACCAGCAGCTGGAGAACATAATCGAAAAGTCTCTTTCAAAACCTGCCGTATGGATGAATAAAATAAGTAAAGAGTTACATCCTTGTCTCTGTGTAGACACTGGAACATAGAATTAGTGAGTTCATAGGAAGGTACAACATTGGTAATGTAGGCAAAATTGCTTCTACTTTAGTTTATTATGTTGTGTCGTTAAACGAGAAAATAGTGGAAATGGAAATAGATTTTTGGTATTCATTGGTGATAATTTCACTCTTCTTAAAAATGACAGCATTTTATAAATTGAGAAGATAGATACCATAATTCCCATCAATTATGTAAATTTCATGTTAACATTGGACCTTTTTATTTACCAATTTAAGAAAGAAAAAGCTAGTGGATTTGTAATTTTATTTTGGGTGACAAGTTAGTTAATTGCAATGAACTCATGATTACTTGCATGAGGACAACACTGTCCATCACAAAAATGTGTAGCAATCTTTTTTCAAAATTACTTTCAGTATCGTGTCTTCCGACTGTCACAAGAGGGCGATATTTTTCACTTACCTGATACATCATCACACTAGAATTTTGATGCCCCAGAATGGAACGTGAAGTAAATGTTAATTATATGCACACTTTCCAAGTGGGGACATACACTACTTGATCCTCCATTTCAGCGGGAGATTTGTTTTATTCTTGTGCATTTAACAATGGCTCAAGAAGGGTAGAAACTCTGGTTATAAATACGTAAGGGAATGTCAAGAGATCGACTTACAGCAACCATGTATTCCAACTTGGAAAGATCCTCATATGGGATGATTTCCTTATCAGAAATGACAGCATCTATTTCTGTCTTCAATCTGTAAATGGCAATAAATAACATTCCGTTTAGAGAATCTGATTATGCATGCCGAGTTGGGTATAAATACTGATCAGGGTACTCAATTTGGTTAAAGAGGCAGTATCGTCACGATCAACAGGACATGGAATTGGAGTGCATGTTTTAGATTAACTCAGTGACTGAAAATAATTCCCCAAATGATAAAGTCATTATTACTGTTGCTGCTGCATAAATGAGCCAGTAATTTGCAGTCACTGTAAGCTAAGACATCGATTCCATGCCCTGTTGAAAGTCTACTCTGATCGTGACAATACTGCCCCTTTAACTACTTGATTGATTCCAAAATTAACAAATTCTTATCCGAATGAGCTAGTTGGTGAAAGTACCAATGATTTTGTCTGGAGTGCTTTAATTTTTTGAGAAAACACAACAAGCTATGCACAATTACACAAAAAGTATTTTTGTGTAAAAATTGTTTTTGTTTTTTCACAATTTTTTGTTGACAATTAGACTCTACATTGAGCTAAACATGTCACAAGTTGGTTGTTTAATGTGTATCTTGAATCAATTAGACAGAAAGGATATTCATCGAGGCATTTCTGTTAACATTACCAATGTTGTACCTTTCCTTTAAGAAGTCAGTACCCATTCAAAGAAACCTGTATACACACAGCCCTGGCACAGCTGTTGTTGAGATTAGTCACCATTCTATATGAAGACATTAATACATAAAGACATCAAGAATTGAACTCTAATAACATACCTGTACATGACTTCAGGATGCTGACACAATTGCATCACAGTAGAAGCCAACAGATTGGCTGTTGTCTCTTGACCTAATGGGGATGGGTAAGGGGGGAGTTGAGAGGAGGGTATTATAATAATAATAATAATAATAATAATAATAATAATGACTTATATAACGCACGTATTCACCAAACTGGTGCTCAAGGCGCATTATATTATTACCCCTGCTCATCAGGCTCATAAATCATTCCTGAAACCATCTCAGCTCCCTGGGGAGTATACAGCTCATCAATTGCTGCCATTACAGCGCATATAGGGCTAATCAAACACAACAACCAACTCTGCCCTCACAGGTACCCATTTACCCCTGGGTGGAGAGAAGCAATTATGGTAAAGTGTCTTGCTCAAGGACACAAGCACCATGGTCATGGTTGGGATTCGAACCCACATTCTGACGACTCAGCCATCAGAACACAAATCGGATGCACTAAACCGCTCGACCATGGCACTCCATGGTATAGGGGGTGTGGAATCACATTTTGTATTAACAGGATTATCAAAAGTAAAGACAGGTATTCCAAAAGTAATTTCAGAGTTCTCCTGACTTTTTCCCTCCTGGGATTAGCCACCTAGGATCACCTTACAAAACATCTTTGCAAAAAGCTTGCTTATTTTAATGACATGAATTTCATCAATTTATATGTCAACTTACCAGCAGTAAAGAAAGTGGTGAATTCATCCACCATTTCTTCCATATCTAGGCCCCCTGAGGCAGACTCTTTGGATGCATTGAGGATAAATGCTAGTATGTTGTTACCTAGTGGCTCTCCTCGATCCAGTGCACTCATCTGATTCTCAATAATCACTCGTCCTGTCTCCCTTATGACCCTGATGGCTTTGCGGACTTTTGCACGATAGTCACGAGCCACCTTTGATGGATTGTACTGTGAACAGACAGGAGAATGGTGAAAGAAGTATTTCTGGGATTACTGGTGTTAAGTGTAGTAGGGGAGGTAGGGTCAGTCTTTTCCGTAGTTGTACCAAGTCAAAATCAGGGCATGGAATCGGAATGCTAGTTTTAGATTAACTCACTGACTGAAAATAATAACCCACACGTTAAGGTCATATTACCGTTGCTGCTGCATAAATGAACCAGTAATTTTCAGTCACTGTGTTCATCTTAAACTATGACACCGATTCCATGCCCAGGGGGAAAACTGTTTAAAATCACCTTCCTCAAGTCGCCCTTGCAAAGTTATCCCTTCAGTGGACAAAGTCACTCCTTCAGTGGACAGTCACCCCTTCAGTGGACTGAGTCACCCCTTTAGTGACATCGGTTTCTACATCAGCGATATTTGGCGACCACTACTACGGACCGAAGGATCTTCTATATCCAAAGTCCACAACCCACCCCAGACTGAGGGATCTCCTATATCCTAAGTCAACCACCCTCCTTCCCCGTGCTTGTTAACAACTGATTCAGTTCAGTGAGCACACACTCCTCTACCCCACCCCCTAGGATCCTAGTCCCAACAGTTCCCGCCTGCACACTTCAACACACTAATCCTCCAGCATCAAGTCATCGCGTGATCTTCCAACAGCCTACTTAAGCAGCAGCATTTCCCAGAGTCCGGCATTCTCCTGAGGACGATCAGAGCATACTGATCGAAATGTCGAGTTGCAACCTCCACTTCTTTTCAGAACTAATTACTACTCAATAGAGAATTTCACATGGTGTCACCGCAATTAGTCTTACTTATCCTCTTCACCATGCAAAGCTACAAGTTTTACCTATTTTTTAACAAATAATACTGGCGTTGTAGCACATGTAAACCTAATGGGCAATTTGTTTCATTCCAGTGGACCTTATGCTTTTCTAATTTTGGGACAAAAGGAGTTGAGATTATAAAAAAAAAAAATTAAAAAAACATGTTCAGTTTCCTCATGTCAAACCTCTCTAAAAATGGGGAAAGGTCATTTATTGATATTTCTTAGAACCCCTCATTAAGCGCGGCTTTCGACACGGTCGATCACAAAATCCTTCTCTCCCGCCTTCAATATCATCTTGGAATACATGACACAGCACTGGATTGGTGTAAGTCCTACCTTTTAAATAGGCCTCAGCATGTTTGTATTGGTAATGCTATCTCCAAGCCTGTTATTCTTGTACCCCAAGGCTCAGCCCACAGTGGTTTACTGTTTATACCTTTCCGGTTCGTGTTTGAAGTATAATTTAAATTACCATATTTCTGAACTGCTTAAAGTCTACACTCTATAAAGGAACCAACTTCAAAACGGACCTAGGATGAAGGGTCTTTTTCTGTCGAGGCTCCGAGACTCTGGAATCATCTTCCAACTAAACTTAAATCTTGTCATAGTATAACTAAATTTAAGTCACTGCTTAAAACTCATCTTATGTCACAATTCTTAAAAAATGATGTATATTTGTAATTGCATTGTACATGTATCTCGGTACATAATTTCTTTCTATGCTTTCATTGTATATTGTTTGTATTCATGTTTTTTTCTTTGTTTCTGCACCTTGAGCGCCCAGCAGGGTGGATATGTGCGCGCTACAAATCTTTATTATTATTATTATTATTGTTAATTTGGACGTTGTGTTGGGCATATATTATTACATTGATCCATGGCTTTTCATACTGCATTTTCACCCCATTCAGTACTGTCTTTACTTCAACATAGAATGACGATTCTTTCTCAGGATCAAACTGGTGGAAATCATAACCAAAGGCAACCTAAGGATGAAAACAAAATGAAACTGTTTTAATTATCTGCACCTTATAAATCCAAATATATGGGGCGACTTGACTCGACTCGAGACTTGACTAGAGTCCCAATCTCTGGGTATATGAATTTGAGTGTCTGCCACCAAAAGACTCAAATCGAGTCCCAAACCTAAAGGACTCAATTTGTCTTCAAAAGACCTCAACTAAGTTCTCAACTAAAACACAATATAATAGGCAATTGAACCAGCGCTTTTCAAAACAACACAAATCCCACTTCACCAGTTATCATGTCCCAAATTTTGTTTTGGTAGTTTTAAATTATCAACAGTAGGTTCAAACAGGGTTTCTTGGATAATAAAACTCACATATATTCACATGCTGATGTGTTCGTATAAAATTTGCATTGTGTGAAAATATATTCCCTATGTGTTGTGTACAAGATCAGTTGGGTATGTGTCTAACTTTCAAATCTGTTAAAATAAATGAAATTCTTACTTTAGCAATGATGTCCAAGGTAGACTTATTTAGTTGATCCTGCAGGGAGACATTCGTCTTACCATCAGCCATATGGCTAAGATGTTCCACAAGCAAATCAGAGCTAGCATTGAATTGACTGATACAAGTCTTCAGATAGCTGTGTTCATGAAAATGAAACCAAAATTACAAAATAACAAGGATAAAGGGCTTTGCTCCTTTTCATCATCATCATCATCATCGATCATCATCATCGATCATCATCATCGATCATCATCATCATCGATCATCATCATCATCATCGATCATCATCATCATCATCGATCAATCATCATCATCATCATCGATCATCATCATCATCGATCATCATCATCATCGATCATCGATCATCATCATCGATCATCATCATCGATCATCATCATCATCAGCCTGTTTCGACCCACAAATGGGAAGAGTCCTGTCCTAAATCTTTCCATCTCTCTCTATCTTTTGTGTGTCTCCTCAAAGCAACATTCCCTGTTGTCTACAGGGACTCTTATTAAATTCTTCATATCAATGAAATGTTTTTATGGGCATGCACATTAATACTTTATATGCAGAACTTATAATAGTTCCCCATAAAGTAAGGAGTATCACAATCAATCTTACTCCATTTCATTAGACCCTTCCATCATTAAGCAGCTCACCTTCGGTTGAATGCCGGGTTGAAAATCTCCCGTCTTTTGGCCCACAATTCATGATTCTGTTCTGTCACAAGGCCGTGTCCTAGGAATCTTGCACCATAGACTGTAGCAATGTTATCATAGGTCCACCCTTTTAGGTACACCTGACTTCCTGTGATAAGTATTTCCTGTGGAAAATAAACAACAAATCCTCACATGGGTGCAACAAGGTCACACAAGGTCACGACCCCTAGATATGACCAAATACAACCAAATACCAAGCGTACGGTCCCAATTACTGTTTAATACGGACAAAATATTACTCAATTTAAGTCATAATTATGACTTGGCAAGTTGTTTTTTACATGTCCCTTTAAATCTTCCGTAGTTTAACATTAAGAATAATATTACTTTGTATACAATGTCATAAGTTTGGAGAGACTGATGTACATATGATGACATTTCATCTGCATGACAATAATTGTCCAACAGACATTAATTTGTAGTTACTTCAACAGTACATACCTTTACGGCTTGTGTGTCAAAGAAGTAAACAATGCACCTATGGAGAACCCAAAAGACAATAACTGGTCCAAACTCATCTCCCCTGTGAAAAGAAATAAAAAACACTCAAAAGAAATACATTTTCCAAGGATATTGGAAGGGGAACTCACCTGTAAGTTGGTACTTTAACAAGTTTGGTAAATGGAAACGTCATAACACTAACCTGTGAAAGTTTCATCAAAATAGGTGCTCACGTTTGTGAGAAAATGATAATTTTTGTTATATGTTTATGGTTTACAAAAAGTTGCCTGTTACTGCACCTCATGTGATAGCGTTTCATCCAATCAGATCATCTAGACTACTGTCTTGGGTATTTATGAGTTATGAGTTTTAAATGCAGAGATTTGGCACTTACCAATCCTTTACAGCATCTTCCATTAACAGATCCTTGGCGATATAGTCCCCGATATCTTGTATGTTCCCAAGGAAAAAACTGCACAAAAAACATAATGACAGATGACAGACTTTTGTTCATTATTATTCATGAGATGAATAATGGAAGAGACTAAACAATGCAGTTGGTGTGGCCAGTTAGATTTATTAGTTAACCCTCCTACAATCAGTGCAATTTTTGAAACAACCCATCAGGACACTCCAAGCCATTAGCTGTTTGCCAGTGGCCTCCTCTGGCCACCCTTCTGTGCACTGTCACACCACTGAGATTATAGTGGTCTCCCATTGATACATTGCAGGCCATACTAATATGTTCAAACATTTACAGTGGCCTTGGGTGACACACAGTTGATTTTGTAAGATTACTTGGAAAGGACAGCAGACTTGTATGTACTGAAGGTTTGTGAAAATTTAGTGGATCGGAGTGGCCTCCATGTGTAGAAGGGCTCTTAGGATTCAGTTTATTTACATTTATTTCAATGCTACCCTTGCATTACATTTTGTGTTCATCATGAATATTAAATTGTGGTTATAAACATTATAACACAAAGAAATATTACACAGTAACACTGAGCACAATTATATAGATTGAAGACATTATTATAAACACTAGGACAACATTTTGGGTGTAGAATATTATTTTTTGCACTAACTTATTGACAAACATTGGAAAGAGAGTAGTACAAATACTTGTAACTTTGAATAGTGAAAAGGATAAGTAAGACTGTTTGCAGTGATACACCATGTAAAAATTCTCTTTTGAGTAATAAATATTTCTGAAACGAATTGGTTACTTACAACTCAACGTTTCGATCAGTATGCTCTGATCATGTTTATTCTCCGCCTGAAGACGATCAGAGCATACTGATCAAAAGGGAAATTCCATGATAAAGTGGACATGACCTTCAAAAATTCAAATCTGAATTTAAAGGCAATCACTCATCTTATTTTATTGTTTATACCTCAAAGTTTGTAGAACAAGTGAAAATTCTTCAATTCTATTTGTATCTTTTGAGAAATGATAATTTGAAGTGGAATGATGTGCAGACTCAAATATTTTTCCAAAAAATGTGTTGATTTGGTATTTGTCCTCTTAGTTAATTGATAGGTGATAGCCCATTGAAATTTTGATTTCCTAAATGCATATGGCACCAACACTTATATTTAAAAAAAACTTTTTGCATATCTAGTCATGTAAAGTTTTCAGAAAGCAGGATATCAGACACTTGAGGGAAATGTAACGTGAGTAACCAAAATCATGATTTTTTTTATAGTTGAACTTTTCCTTTGATTCAAAATCTGACAACTGGAATTTTCTTCCTACTCATGATCTCTAATATGAAAACAGTTTAACAAATTATCTTTATACAAACACTTTAAGAATACAAGGGAATGAAAATGGTAACGTGAGTAACTATGTAACGTGAGTAACTATGTAACGTGAGTAACCGGTTTTGTAATGTGAGTAACCATGATAACCGTGTCAATAAAGTGGTAAACATAAGTTTTACATGTATGTGAATGAATGAAAGTGTGGTAATGACTGGGTGAATATCATTTTACAATATAAAGGTTAGTTTTAAGGAATTTACCCATCATGCATTGCACTTTCTTCTTAAACACATGGTATTATCTATATGCGCACATATGCGACAACTTTTTGTAAAGTCCGTATTGATTTTAGCTAGTCCATCTTTACCAGTAAATCATTTAGGTATAATTGAATATTATTTTTATGCATTCTTTGTTTTTTTTTCCTTTATGACAGTAAGGAATTTACCCATCATGCAGAGTGGGCCTAATACCTACAAAATGTAACGTGATGAGTAACCATGGAATTGCCCAAAATGTCAAGTTGTAACTAACTGATTCTTTTCAGTACTATTTACTACTCAAAAGAAAATGTTTACATGGTGTCACCGCAAACAAGACAAATGACTACAATAGTGGATGGACTGGAGTATACAAGAGGGTAGAATGTCGTATCCGACCGCCACTTTTTCTCATTCAATAATAAACAATAATGTAATCTTACCTACCCAGTAAGGTGGAGAACATATGGATGATGATGGACATATACTTCAAATTATTCCAGGATATTTATTTCATGAAAAATCAGGAATTTTTGGTATACGATGACTTCCTCAGTCATGTCAGTCTGATCTTGTCAACTCCCCCATTAGTGACCAACACAAATGTACATGCGCAGTGGCAACTATAATATAGGATCCTTCTATTTTCTGAAGGGGAGGATTTTTTAGAAGGGAAATAAAGTCCGAAAACCATCATAAAAGTGGATTTTAAAGATAGTTTTTGCTTTCTGTACCCCCAAAAATCGCTAGAATCATTTTTTAACTAGTTAGTGGATGCAAAACACTAAAATAAAAAAAATTAAAAAGTGGCGGACAGATACGACATTCTTTCCATACAAGAAAGTGCTAAGACAAGAAGAAAATATAAGTCATATTAGATTTTTATGAATATTTATTAAGTCTTTGTTGTTGGGTTGCTTCATGTTCCTATACAACATTTCACTCTAACTTAACAATGCAATTAACTTGCATCATGACCATATCCCAATGTGCCAAACACATCCTATAAGGAATCGAGACAAAATAATACAAATTAGAATAATTACTCTGGCTTTGGGTAGACAAGTGTATAACCACTTTTATTAAGTGGATTTACACAAATCTGAGACGAGTTATATGCAGAATCCATGCAGTATCTGGCCCATGGGAGACAACTTTATATAAATGTGACCGTAAAACAAACAAAACATAAATGTTAACAAAACAACATAGTGTAACATTCACCTTCTTCTCTTAGGACCTGGGATATGACTGTATCTGGAATGTTGATAGTGTAGATACAAAACAGCAGCAATGAAAGCTATTAGACATACCAACATGACAGAAGTCAAGGTAGTCAATAGAATCATGCTAACTGATGCCATAATTCCACTGGAGAGGCAAAAAAGAACAATTGTGAAATGTACAGGATTTTTAGGTATAACATTATGAAAATCATATGACTTTCGTGAAACAAAAGTTGTACCACAAACTGCAACACCAAACCTCTAATTTTAATTTGTTAGTTACCATGATCCAGTTGATAATTATTTTATAAGTCTTAGATTCTTCATTGGTACATGGAGAATATAATTAATAATAATAATAATAATAATAATAATAATAATAATAATAATAATAATAATAATAATAATAATAATAATAATAATAATAGAAATGTGGACTTATATAGCACACGTATCCACCAAACTGGTGCTCAATGTGCATTATATTATTACCCCTGCTCATCAGGCTCATAAATCATTCCTGAAACCATCTCAGCTCCCTGGGGAGTATACAGCTCAATTGCTGCCATTTCAGCGCATATGGGCTAATCAGACACAACAACCAACTCTGCCCTCACAGGTACCCATTTACCCCTGGGTGGAGAGAAGCAATTATGGTAAAGTGTCTTGCTCAAGGACACAAGCACCCCGATCGTGGCTGGGATTCGAACCCACATTCTGACGACTCAGCCATCAGAACACAAATCCGATGCACTAAACCGCTCGACCATGGCACTCCATTAGGGTTTGAAAATGTGCATTTCTGGATTTTGAAATTAGGAATCTGTTTAAAATGTTTTTAGTGCAGATGGGGATAATGTTATGCTAGGTTGGGCCATCAGGACTAACGTTAAAGAGGCACTCTAAGGTCAAATTCAGTTTTGTGATGCACTCATTTTCCAATAGATAGAGTCCTTATTAAAGTGTGACAAAAATTACAAGTCTCTAACTTCACTTTAAAGTGGTGTAACATTTCAGAGCGATATTTGAAACATGACGTCACTATTTTCTTACGGTAAATGAGTCTGTAACATTCCATACAGGAATTTTTTGTTTGTCAAAAAGTCGATTTCAAATATTGTGGAGATTCAGGAATGAACTGCAAATTCACCGTACAAAAATGTAGAGATCCATTTGAAATGTGACGTCACTGTTGTCTTTGGATGTTAACAAATTTCACACAGGAAGGTTATCAAATAAAATGACATTTTACATCACTTTAACGTGAGGTTAGAGACTAATTTTTTTTGAAATTTTTTCACACTTTAATAAGGACTCTAGTTATTGGAAAATCACAAAACTAAATTTGACCTTAGAGTAGGGTTTCAGGTGAAAAATTATTCCTAAACCAATATGCTCAATATTTATATCAAATTAAAGGTCTTGATGAAAGAAATACAATGGTTTTTAAATCAAGAAAATCGGACGAGTAGTTTTTGAGGAATCCTGTTTTATTTAATCAAATATACAGCATTCGATGAAGCGCGACTGTCCATACACTGTGTACAATCCCTAATGACACCAAAACCGTTGAATCAGCCTACACACACCGTGATACACACGCACAGCGTTCGTGCTCGTTTCCCTCATAAGAGTTTTTGAAAGGGTGTAAAAAATACAGTCTCCGCTCAAAACTAAACAAAATTACGGCTCAAAACTTTCACATATGATAGAAAAGAGGGGTAAAATTCATTCAGACACCGCTCTTACCTTTCAACTTGAAGATTTCACCTCGAAAAAAACGGTGTTTACTTTTTATCTCTTCGTAACTTCGGTTGTAGAGTAGTTATGGAGATCGAGCAAGCATGGGTATGTAAAGGAGCCCTTTGACTCAATAAGGAAATCCGATTTCATGTCAATCACAATGTACTCGGGCGCGGAGACAGCTCCGAAGTGGATGCTCTCAGCAGAGCGCGGCAAATTTTACACGCCGAATGCGCCCGATCTCGGAACACTTTGCGAAAGGCTGGGCGGGACGCGTGGTTCATTCATAAAAACCTAGGCTTTCGCACGTACTTCCGATTGCTATTTTATGTACATTGTTGGATAGCTGAAACTATATAAGGGGCCGTCCATAAAGCTAAGTACGTACGCACGAAGGGGGGAGGGGGTTGTTGACATTAAGCCAATGCGTACCGTACGCAAACCGACAATTTGCTTTTAATGAATTATCATGAAATCAATGTACTATCTCATATAAATAACTACCAGGACCAGCTTTTGTGCATCGAAAAACAGCTATAACACAGTACCCTTCACCCCCAACCAAAAGTAAATTTATCTTCCTAGCGCTACCGCCAGCCAACTTCGGCCTAGTATTAAGACCACAACATTACTAAAATAAAAAGACTGCTATGAAACCGGCAGTGTATATTGTACACAGGAAACGTACAGGTGATTGATACAACGTATCAATTTCACCCGCGTGCTGTCATGTCGCTCACAATGTAATGTAGTACAGCTGTATACGATGTACCTGTAAATATTCCCATGGTGATGTAATCGACGGCTGCATGAGTTGTTTGTTAAACACTGAAAAAATAGTGGTTTGAAGCCTGCATTTATTTTGTCGTATAAAAAAACACGGTCAGAATGGCTAGTACCGGGGGAAATTCCAACTCAGGGCGCTACGCTAAACTTGTGGAAATGTACAAAAAAGCAAATCCAACGAAGAAGAAACAGTTGCAACTAACGGAAGCACAAGATCAATCATCCTGGTCCGTTAATAAAAATGTTTGCAATTTTTTTTCTGTCAACATTTTGTGATTTATTTCAGTCTTTGGATGCGACATGCGAATCATACTACTACAGCAGGTGTACTGTGACGTTTAATGATGCTAGAATAAGGCAAGGTAGTCTGAGAAGTCAAAAAGAGATATGGAATGCGTATGCGTACAGGGGGGGGGGGAGGGGAGGAGCCACTGCGTATGCCATGCGTACAGGGGGAGGGGGGAAGGGTGGAGGGGGGTCAAAAAAGTCGGCATTTCGTGCGTACGTACTTTATGGACGGCCCCTAAGCTTTCCAATGAGCTATTACATGTAAGATTTTGACAGATAAAAGTAGTAAAAAAATTTGATTTAAAATTTTGAGGTTTTTTGTTGCGGGCGATCCGCTGTACGTGTGGCGGGCTTCAGTCAAGCATGTACAAACTGAAAACCCTACTTAGAGCCCCTCTTTAAGGAATAGGATACGGAGGGATGTCTATTGTCATATCAATTATGGCCTGCTAACCTAATTACGTTAAGGTTGACATATGTCACTAAATTAAAGGCTATGATAAATAACGTTATGGCAAACAGAGGAGAGAACAACATTTAACGTTAATTTAATATCTAAGTTTGGCCTACCGGTACACCAAGTCAAAAGAAACTTTAAGAAACAGTCACACAGTCACACAGTCACGGGCAGTCATCTCATCCAGAGCAGTCTAGTTAAGTTCAAGGTCTGTGTTTTGCGCGCGTAAACGATAATCCGGCCGTAGACTGGTATCTGTACCATGCATGCTATGTGAATCATACATGTACACTGTACTTTAACTATATCAACTAACCACCCTGCAGCTAGCACCCCGAGTGCTTCCATACAATTACAAATATGATTCTCTTTGTCAAATTCAATGACAGCTTCGTGGGTTCAACTATATATGACAGCATGAAGCAGAACAATAGATGTGACCTGCCTATACAGGCCGAGGCTCAAAAAGGTTTTAAAAAATATGTAAAGCTGATTTTTTTTTTTTTTTACTGCCGATCAGCAATATAGCTATAGGAGTACCTTAATTTCCATTAAAAATTAGTTTTCCCCTAAAATTTAAGCTTGCCCCGTCCCCAGCTTTTTGGAGCTGGCGCAGCCACTGCTCAGAAAAGGAAAACTTATGGTCATATCTTTGACTTTCAATAAATAGTTGTTAGCTCTGTGTCCTTTCTCTATGGTTTAACGATTACTACGGATTAGTATGCTCTGAAGACGATCAGATCATACTGACACTCGAAACGTCAAATTGTAACCTCCAGTTCTTTTCAGAACTAATTAATAATAATAATAATAATGTGTGGACTTATATAGCGCACGTATCCACCAACTGATGTGCTCAAGGCGCATTATATTATTACCCCTGCTCATAAGGCTCATAAATCATTCCTGAAACCATCTCAGCTCCCTGGGGAGTATACAGCTCAATTGCTGCCATTTCAGCGCATATAGGGCTAATCAACCAACTCTGCCCTCACAGGTACCCATTTTAACCCCTGGGTGGAGAGAAGCAATTATGGCAAAGTGTCTTGCTCAAGGACACAAGCACCACGGTCACTGCTGGGATTCGAACCCACATTCTGACGACTCAGCCATCAGAACACAAATCCGACGCACTAAACCGCTCGACCATGTTGTTGTCCTCTTTCGGCTGCTCCCGTTAGGGGTCGCCACAGCGGATCATGATCCGCATATTTGATTTGGCATAGGTTTTACGCCGGATGCCCTTCCTGACGCAACCCTCCCATTTATCCGGGCTTGGGACCGGCACTAAGCATGCACTGGCTTGTACATCCCCATTGGCTGGGTTCAATTCGGCCCTCGCAGCAATTATGGTAGAGTGTCTTGCTCAAGGACACAAGCACCATGGTCGCGGCAAGGTTTCGAACCCACACACTCTGACGACTCGGCCATCACAACACAAATCCGATGCACTAAACCGCTCGACCATGGCACTCTATAATTACTACTTAATAGAGAATTTCACATGGTGTCACCATCACTGAATTAGTCTTACTTATTATTGTTCCGCTTAATTAAAAAGACAATTCATGGTAGTTGCCGGTAAAAAATTGCGGAAAAACATGGTCGGGCGATCGGTTAATATAATGCTGATGAATCAGTGTCGCAATGTAAAACAAGTGGGACAAAACATTGAGGGATGATGACTGCATTGGGCATTCTCATCTGAACGCCTGTTCGTAGTGTGGCATCTCATGGCCTTGATTGGGCCGGTTATATTGAGTGGACTGTTGATGGCTGATTTAGGGTGGGCAAAGAGCGGGCCCTTATTATGTGGATATCTATGTGGAATATTGGTGCTTGGTGAGATTTAGGTTAGCTTGAGATGCCCAGGCCAAACGTGGGCCAAATGAGGGGGGATAAGATGGGCATGTACTTGACTTTCATTCTGTGGGTCCAACATGGGCTTTGGAAGGGCTCTACAAAATGGGGCAAGAGTAGTCAGCAAGGCCATCAATGATCCTATTAAAGGTGGGCAAAGCTGGTGTGGGCTGTTACATTATTCCATCATGTCCTGTGTATTTTGTATTACCAGAAGTCTATTACATGTAGGTAATAGACTTCTGGTATTACATACACATCATTATCAGTTTCTCACATTCCTTGTTTCTCTACAAAACTCATATTGATTGAAAGGGCAAAATATATCAAACTTTACTTACACAAATTGATGAAACGGTTAAAAAGTTACAGATTTTTAAGTAATTAATATTCGGGGTCCTTCCTGAAAAAATGCAATGGAACTTCACTGTATGAGCGTGGCACCGTGAGTGAAAACATCCAAACTGATTCTTGTGCACTAATTTGTGTCTATTTTAATAATTATGTTATATCTCCAAATCCATTCATATTAATACAACACTGAAATTTTAAAGGCTGAACATCTTTCACAAATGTGTTTGTGTTTTGTCCTGTATGAGTACATAAAATATTGTTCTTCGGCGATTTTTTTTATAATATATATTCTTTCCCTCGATTTCAACAAGAGCTGCGCTGCAATTCAAGTGTTAACAATTCAGTGAACCATTTTCAAGCAGTACTAAACTTTGGTTTATATTGAGAAGAAGTCTTCCCCTCTTCAAATCTGGAATCATAATTTTAAAGAAATGTATTCTTGTATTTAAAAAACGATTTTGAAAAGGGCATGTTTTTGCACTCGTACTAGTTTCTGTGTGCGTGTACGTACCACTGTGGTATTTCAGGATTTATTATTGGTTCCTGTGATGACATGCCTATTATTATCCTTTTTAGGACATTTTCCCCTACATATCTGCTCGTGACTAATATAGCCCCGGTAGTGTAAAGCATGAAATTTGCATGAAAATTTACAATTTAGGGTTGAAACTAACATAAAAACTGTACAAAATAATGCAGGCATTTATTGTTTGGGTGGGGTCAGTTCCTGAGCAAAGGGTTCACGACATCGTTACAACATGTAGACTGGTCCATATTCCCTGATGGTATCACAGAGGGCTGACCCAAATAGGTCCTGAATGGGGCAAGAGCAGTCAGTTAGGCCATCGATGATCTGATTAACCCTAACCACCCTAAATCCTGCAAAATCCGCCAAGGGGCACTTTGTGGGAAAAATTCAGCACTGTTGAAAACTGGTACTTTTACCTCTTCAAATGGGGCAAAATTACTACCTGGCAAGAAGTAGGCCCTACAGGCTATAAGTGTTGAATATTAAAGATCAACGAAAAAGCATAGTGCATTTTGAAGACACGGGCATGTTTCCAAAAGTGCACTGATTAATTTTGGAGGATTCAGGAAGGTTCCAAGCCAGAATACCTAGGGGGTTAGGGTTTAAGGTGGGCAAAGCCGGCGTGGGTTATTACATTATTTTGTGATAATTTTTTTAATGAAATTTTTGTTTATTTATTTATTTATTTATTTGTGTATGTAATTATGTGTCTAATTATTTACATCAAATTAATCGGGACACTGCATGTGCTCTTTTCAAAACTGTTTTATTCATGATTCTAGAATGTCTATAACTTGAGTTACGCTATTGTAGAGTTCTTTCACATAAGAGCACATGCAGTCCCGATTAATTTGATGTATAAAACACAAAAATTACAAATTTCACCATGTGGAGGGTTTTCCCAGATCACATCACAAATGTGTTTGTGTTTTGTCCTGTATGAGTACATAAAATATTGTTCTTCGGCGATTTTTTTTATAATATATATTCTTTCCCTCGATTTCAACAAGAGCTGCGCAGCAATTCAAGTGTTAACAATTCAGTGAACCATTTTCAAGCAGTACTAAACTTGGTTTATATTGAGAAGAAGTCTTCCCCTCTTCAAATCTGGAATCATAATTTTAAAGAAATGTATTCTTGTATTTAAAAAACGATTTTGAAAAGGGCATGTTTTTGCACTCGTACTAGTTTCTGTGTGCGTGTACGTACCACTGTGGTATTTCAGGATTTATTATTGGTTCCTGTGATGACATGCCTCTTATTATCCTTTTTAGGACATTTTCCCCTACATATCTGCTCGTGACTAATATAGCCCCGGTAGTGTAAAGCATGAAATTTGCATTCAAATTTACAATTTAGGGAAGAAATTAACATTAAAACTTTACAAAATAATGTAGGCATTTATTGTTTGGGTGAGGGCAGTTCCTGAGCAAAGGGTTCACGACATCGTTACAACATGTAGACTGGTCCATATTCCCTGATGGTATCACAGAGGGCTGACCCAAATAGGTCCTTAATGGGGCAAGAGCAGTCAGTTAGGCCATCGATGATCTGATTAACCTAACCACCTAAATCCTGCAAAATCCGCCAAGGGCACTTTGTGGAAAAATTCAGCACTGTTGAAAACTGGTACTTTTACCTCTTCAAATGGGGCAAATTATAC
>CM055821.1:41844487-41952259 GCA_029582265.1 Zoroaster sp. YZ-2022
ATGTAAATATATTGTGACGTTGTCTATAAAGATTTCCCTTGTTTAGGGTATATAATGAATTTTGAGCCATAATTATTGATGAATGTGGCTAATCTTTTAACAAATAAAAAAAATCAGGCACAAAATAACACAATTTTTTTATTCCAATGGCATCCCTTTTTTCAGAACAGTTCAAGAACATGAATTTGAGGGGGATGTACGGAAGCCTGTTGGTGCCACTGGATAATGGGGTGAACATATTTATTTCACATGAGGGGTTAATACATTTCTTTGACATAGGGGGTGAGTATCTTTCATTGACAAAGGGTGTGAATATATTTCTTTGACATAAGGTAATATATTTCTTTGGCATAGGGGGTAATTAACCGGCTACCGACACATAAAGTATTCACCCCACCCCCCCCCCCCATGCCAAAGAACTATATTATATTCAACCCCTATGTCAAAGAAATATATTCACCCCATGTCAAAGAAATATATTTACCGCCCATGTCAAAGAAATATATTCACTCTATTATGCAGTGGCACCAATGGGCTTCCGTTGGGTTGTGACATACAAGGTTAAGCAACAAAATTCTGATCTCTATTAATATCACTATTTAGACATTTCTTTGGGAACAAGCTACGGAAGCGTTAAAGGGCCACAACCAAAAAAAAAATTTCAAGTTACTATCTCGCCGCGGCGAGTTAGTATCTCGCCGCGGCGAGTTAGTAGCGAGGTTTCGGTTGCACACGGTTAGCGGAACAGCGACTTTTAGTAGCTGTGACGTCATCACTCTTTGCGCACTAATGACGTTTTACTCAATCTGTCAAAGTGTGAAAGTGTCGTCAACATATGGAACGCCACAGCTGCCTTCGGTGCCCATATCGCTTCATTCGGCCGATTCACCATTTCATTCGGCCGATTCACCATTTCATTCGGCCGATTCACCATTTCATTCAGCCGATTCACCATTTCATTCTGCTATATCACCATTTCATTCGGCTACTCATCATTTCATTTGCCCAATCATCATTTCATTTGGCTAGTCTTCATTTCGTTCGCCTTTTCGTCATTTCATTCGGCTAGTCGTCATTTCATATTCGGCCATTCACCATTTCATTTGCCCAATCATCATTTCATTCGGCTAGTCTTCATTTCGTTCATTTTCATCATTTCATTCGGCTAGTCATCATTTCGTTCGGCTAGTCATCATTTCATTCGGCTATTCACCATTTCATTTGCCACCAAGATCAAACTAGCCGCGGATTCAACCGCGGATTCAGCCGCGGATTCAACCGCGGATTCAGCTGCAGGTTTTCTCACGGATTTAACCGGATCGGGTCGGTTTAAAACTGGATAGATGTAAATTTAAAACCCACGATCAGGTTGGTCCAGTGCGTGAATACTGCACTCAATACGGTACGTTTCCACACGGCCGGGCGCAGGCGAAATTAAATGATGATTGCGCCCAGCCTCTGCCGTTAAAAGCGTAATCTTATAACGCCAAAACCACGATATGCCCTAAGGTGAAATGTCATCTCCATAATTCCAAAGTTAACAAAAATAACATTAAATGGGGCACAAATTGTTTTAACTTTGATGAGTTGGTCACAATTACTCAGCTTTGTTTAACTGTGTAATATATACACGGCATATACCGGCGATAATGATACATATTCTAGAGTCCCTTTAATTATGTAATATTAATAGTATCAAGCCAAAACCATGATATGCCCTAAGGTGAAATGTCAACTTCATAATTCATTAACAAAATTAACATTAAAGGGGCACAAATTGTTTTAACTTTTGACGAGTTGGTCATAATTAAAGTGACGCTAGAATATGTACCATTATCGCCGGTATATGCCGTGTATAGTTACACAATGCAGAGTATTTGTGACCAACTCATCAAAAGTTAAAACAATTTGTGCCCCCTATAATGTTAATTTTTGTTAACGAATTATGGAGATGACATTTCACCTTAGGGCATATCGTGGTTTTGGCGTTATAAGATTACGCTTTTAACGACAGAGGCTGGGCGCAATCATTTCATTTCGCCTGCGCCCGGCCGTGTGGAAACGTACCGTACTGAGTGCAGTATTCACACGCACTGGACCAACCTGATCGTGGGTTTTAAATTTACATCTATCCAGTTTTTAAACTGACCCGATCCGGTTAAAATCCGTGAAAAAACCTGCAGCTGAATCCGCGGTTGAATCCGCGGTTGAATCCGCGGCTAGTTTGATCTTGGTGGCAAATGAAATGGTGAATAGCCGAATGAAATGATGACTATCCGAATGAAATGATGAAAAGCCGAACGAAATGAAGACTAGCCGAATGAAATGATGAAAAGCCGAACGAAATGAAGACTAGCCGAATGAAATGATGATTGGGCAAATGAAATGATGAGTAGCCGAATGAAATGGTGATATAATAATAATAATAATAATAATAATAATGTGTGGATTTATATAGCGCATGTATCCACCAACTAAGTGGTGCTCAAGGCGCATTATATTATTATCCCTGCTCATAAGGCTCATAAATCATTCCTGAAACCATCTCAGCTCCCTGGGGAGTATACAGCTCAATTGCTGCCATTTCTAGCGCATATAGAGCAAACCAACTCTGCCTTCACAGGTACCCATTTAACCCCTGGGTGGAGAGAAGCAATTATGATAAAGTGTCTTGCTCAAGGACACAAGTGTCACGGCCGTGAACCCACATTATGTTGCTAACACCAGAACTTGAATCCGGTAAGCTAGACCGCTCGGCCACGACACTCCAATATAGCAGAATGAAATGGTGAATCGGCCGAATGAAATGGTGAATCGGCCGAATGAAGCGATATGGGCACCGAAGGCAGCTGTGGCGTTCCATATGTTGACGACACTTTTACACTTTGACAGATTGAGTAAAACGTCATTAGTGCGCAAAGAGTGATGACGTCACAGCTACTAAAAGTCGCTGTTCCGCTAACCGTGTGCAACCGAAACCTCGCTACTAACTCGCCGCGGCGAGATAGTAACTCGCCGCGGCGAGATAGTAACTCGCCGCGGCGAGATAGTAACTCGCCGCGGCGAGATACTAACTCGCCGCGGCGAGATACTAACTCACCGCGGCGAGATACTAACTCGCCGCGGCGAGATACTAACTCGCCGCGGCGAGATACTAACTCGCCGCGGCGAGATACTAACTCGCCGCGGCGAGATAGTATCTCGCCGCGGCGAGATAGTAACTTGAATTTTTTTTTTTGGTTGTGGCCCTTTAACGCTTCCGTAACAAGCAGCCATTAAGCAATCACTGAGACTTTTTTGTAACACAAAACATTTTCACACACAGATACACATAATTATTGTACTCAAGTACCACTGACAGACATCAATGACGTCAAGCGCTCGAGGGTGTTCAGCTGAAATGGAGGAGGTGTGTCATAACCTAATGGCTGCACATAATAAAGAAATGCCTTCATCTGTGAGGGAAGGCATAGAACTGTTCCAGTGGTTTTGTTCTAAATTAGAATAAACAGGCAGTAAGAATACAATATCAAAATAGAAAACTTGACTTAAAACCTTGGGAACTGAAACTGGACAGTTGTGTTGACCTTAAAGGATCTGTGACTACTCAGTAATAATGGTTTAATATTTCACCTTATAATTAGTCAACAATAAATCTGTTTCAAAAACACCTTTTGTACCATTCTGTATATTTTTAATGGATTTGTTTTATTTAAAACATAATAGTCTTCAGGAATACCCACAAAAATAGATGACTTCGTCGAGTCCCCTCCTGATGTCACAGGCATTACATAATATACTCAGTGGCCAATTTTTTGAAAGAAAGATCAGGTACTTAACATTCTTTCCATGCACTCAACCACTTAAAGAGGGGCTTCAAGTTCAAATTAATTTTTGTGATGCACTCATTTTGCAATAGATATAGTCATAAGGACTCTATCTATTGGAAAATGAGTGTATCACAAAACTGAATTTGACCTTGGAGCCCCTATTTAACTATTTCAGATTATTGTCCTTGACGTCAGGAGGGTAATCGAGCAAGTCATCTATTTTTTGCGGGCGTTCCTGACGACTGTTATTTTTCAAGAAAACAAATAAAATAGAAATATACCGAATGATACAAAATGTGCTTTTGAAACAGATTTATAGTTTACTAATTATAAGGTGTAATATTAAACCATAATTACTGAGTACGTCATAGATCCTTTAATAACCACTTAGCCACAACCTTTACAAGTTAAGTTGTTTATACCTGGATGCCACTTGTGACAGTTCAAACAAAAATCAAATCTTGAAATTGGTGTTGATGTGATTGGCAAAAAGAAGCTTTAACTTCAGCTTCAGTATTGTGAATTACAAATGTTACAAGAAACGTTAACCCTGTGTTTCCTTAATCGCATATGTCAGTAGATCCTCAAACTCATCAGGATCTTCAATGCCTCGTGGCAACCACAAGATCATCGCACATGTACAGCTTGAGGGAAGCCGACGAATCCCAGACACTTTGGGATAGAACTCAATGCTCAGCTTGTTACCAAAACCACACGGGGGCACTTTGGTAGCTGCTGTCCAGAACTGCAATACATCCTCCAGAGATATTGCTGTGTTGATGTCTGTACAAAAAAGAGTTATCACATTAGATTACATGGGGGTCATTCCATGTTAAATCAAATAGTTTTTCGAAAACGTACCAAGGTGATCTCAGGTTTTGATGAAGCTTCATAATGATAATCTTTTGTTGATACAGAAAACTCACACAAATTTAGGTATCAAAAAATAAATATATGAAATAAAATTTGCGCTTCAAAAATCAGAGAATTATACCTTCATGCACTCCCAATAACTGACATGGATTATGAAGCTAACTCTTTGTATGTGTACAGGGTTGTAGCTACGCCGGTCGGGTCTAACCGGCACTCCCGCTGGCCGACCGGCACCAAACGCAAATTGATGTCTTACCGACCGGCACAAAAATTGTGTGAATATTTCATTAAACAGTAATAAAAGTAAAAAAAGTTCATGTATTCTTCATTTCTTTGAGTTATTTGCCAGTATTTTGAGGACTTTAGTCTATAGATCAATTAAAACATCGTACGATATTATAAAATAAATCTCAGTTTGTAGCGGTACAAACAAATACACTAATTAGCATTTATTTATGATGTCAGGGAAAAGACCTGGGAATCCCCATTATGATTGGTTGTTTGCGCCTGCACGATGAGCTAATGCCACTAGTCTCTACCGCGTGTAAATGATGCGACGTGCTTCGTAATGTCGATGTACGTAAATTTCAGGTTGGTTAAGCGTGACTTCGTAAACGTCTAGCTTTCCCCGCGATGTGCTCAGCAAAGGGAAAATTATTCACGTGCGTCCCTCCGCCCATTCATGAAAAGTTTTTTGGAAGTGTTTTGATCAAAATAATTATGTCGCACTCGCAGAAAAGTATCACCAGCTTTTTCTCTTCGGCCACTAAACGCAAGGGGCCGGCAGTGATAGACACGGCAGCCGGGTCAAGCGAGAAGCCGGCAAATTCGAGACATTCTTCTGCGACCACATCTTCGTGTTCGAGTACAACTGACCTGGGAACTGATCACGCTACCGAGTCTTCGGCCACTGTGGATTTAGGCCAAAAACTCGGAGCTGCTATGCCTGACGGCCCCGGTTGCTCAAGTGTTACCTCATCAAAAAAACAGAAGCAGGCATCTAAGTTTAATAGCGAAAAGTGGACACCTGGTAGGCCATACAGAAGTTTCAGTTTTTCTGAGCCAACATTGTTGTCAATTGCATTGGAGGGCACTCGTTCACATCATAAATTCTTGTATAATACTATGAAAATATCATACTATTATACAACAAATTATGTGAAAGGTGAGCCCTCCAAATCTATTCTTAAAAGCTAAATCCCAGGAGCTTTGGGGTGCTTCGCCCCCTCGACCCCCACCGATCGAGGCGTTGCCCCTGGACCCCACCAGGGGCCCTTAAGCGGGCCCCTGGACCCCCGGCCGTGAGGAGCTGCGCTCCATTCGCTCCGCTCACTACGCTCGCAATTGACAAAATTAGCCGGCACTCAATTTGGTCTAGTGACAACCCTGTATGTGTACCTGATCATGGTCACAATAGCTTATTGTGATAATTTTTGTCGACATCAGAGAAAGTAACCTTGCTGGGACCCTAAGTGCATGCACATGTATGTACACTGAACTGAAATCTAAACACTATTACAAAAGTGTGATAGGCCACTGTATACTGTTTGGTTGTACCTTTTTTAATAAACCATTTTACAACATCTTCAAGTGTCTATAGCCAGTGTTGTATTCGAGACCTTTTTGAGGTGGTATAGATTGGTATCGGTTCTGAGTACTGACTAATAAATGAACAACAGTATCAGTGTCTGCAATCACATGTTTTCTACAAATACACAAATATTTGCGAAAGGTCCATTCTTAATTTTGTCACTTTTTAGCACACCTGTCTTCTCAATCACTCATACTACTGTTCATTTGTTAAAGTCATATAATCGGACCTCAGAGTCATGTTACTCAGATTTGATTTTAATCATATCCTCTTATATTTTACTTTCTGTGTGTTTGTCAAAGGGGTCGTTCACAGTTATCAAAATTTTCACGAGCGTACAAACCGTAAGCTGGGGGAGGGGGTCTGCGGCCTGTGTACGCTTTGTAAAAACAAATAAAATGTTGATTTGAAATCAACATTTTATTTCGTACGATTTTAGGTGGAGAGAGGGGGTCCGTAAAAAGTGTACTCTTTGTACACTCGTGAAAAAGGTTGATAATTGTGAATGGCACCTAAGAAAGGTCTCACTATCTATACCATTGATTAATACATGTACATACACTGGGACACAAGCTTTCAACCACTTGTATATTTCAAAATTATGAATTGTAAATAAATGCAGATCAAGCTCTTTATTCAAAGACAGACGTTTTTCACTTTTTGTGTGTGGCTATTTCATTACATGCTAACCATCACTAAACCAACACATATGCATGCACATTCAAGAGTGCATTCTCGATATTCGTGCATGCTTGTCAATGACATTCAAGTTGAAATAATTTGAATTGCAGTTTTCAGCATAACTTTCAGCCTATCAGCAATCGTTTTCCCGGTTCTGGATAGTTCTTAGTTTGCTTTAAATTGCAATAGTCCACGAACAATGACTGTTTCGGTCAAAATTAATACTGTCAGACTGTCTGGTCTCTGTGACTGTTACTGTTGTTAGGATGTGTAACAATTTTAGGAAAGAGTGCAGTATACGATCGCCACTGCACTCTTCCCCAATTTTAAACTCTTACTAGCCGTTTGGAAGCAAACTCAGTAAACTATCAATTGTTTTCTGAAGCGACATGGATTAACATGTTAAATAGATTTTTTAATTTGCAGCTATCCAGAACCGGAAAAAATACGGAACCGGAAAAACGACTGTCTTAGTGGGAATTACCCTTAGTGGCTAACGGTCAACATTCATACGTCTACTCTAGGAAAGGCCTAGGTTAAGCCTTAACAACATTTTACCCCTTTTTTTTGACCGATTTCCTTTAAATAAACACGTAACAAGTACATAGTAACATACCCCGTTCTCTTCAAACCCCTGTATCAGCTGTTCCAGACCCAACTGGCGTAAAATAACATCCATCTTTTACTTTGTCTTTGAGACTTATTCGTCGACACGTCGCGGGGAAAAAGGTGAGAGTACCTCTGAAGTCAAGACAGCGCCACCTATTGGCAAGCACTGGATAATTCAGTCAAACTGGTGGTACGGGGCGACAATGCGACGGCACGACGCGACTATGCGACGGCACGACGCGACTATGCGACGGCACGACGCGACTATGCGCCGTTGACGGCGTAAGCGGCTAAGGACCATCAATCAACACGGGCGACAATGCGACGGCACGACGCGACTATGCGACGGCACGACGCGACAATGCGATGGCACGACGCGACTATGCGACGGCACGACGCGACAATGCGACGGCACGGCGCCCGTCGCCCTTCTAAACGGCGCCCGTCGCCCTTTTAAACGGCGCCCGTCGCCCTTCTAAACGGCGCCCGTCGCCCTTCTAAACGGCGCCCGTCGCCCTCTTTGCCTTCGCGGGGTGAAGGCGCATGTAAACAAACTCATTTCATGCAGCTTGCAGTGTATGTGTACTGTAGAACTACATGGCTGTAGAACTATGTATGGAACGCCACAGCTGCCTTCGGTGCCCATATCGCTCCATTCGGCCGATTCACCATTTCATTCGGCCTTTTCACCATTTCATTCGGCTACTCATCATTTCATTTGCCCAATCATCATTTCATTCGGCTAGTCTTCATTTCGGTCGCCTTTTCATCATTTCATTCGGCTATTCACCATTTCATTTGCCCATATCATCATTTCATTCGGCTAGTCTTCATTTCGTTCGGTTGTTCATCATTTCATTGACCCAATCATCATTCTGCTCGGCAAACCATCATTCGCTGCAGAACATCGATCACCGCGCGCTGCAGCCACCGGTTTAGGGCTCCACTGGTTTAGCCCTAAACCGATTAATATTGTACACGGGTTTGTTATAACGGCAAGCATAGTTTTGGAGGCTGGTGTAAGGAGACTATACTTGACCGTGGCCTCGATCTAGTAAACAACGGACTGTCACCATATGTGGATGCTCACGATCACATGTGCTCAAAAATTACACTACTGGGAAAAGTGGAAATTCATTTTCAAGACCTCTCCCCAAATTTCAAGAGTTGGTGGGAAGAATTGCCACGAATGCTGGTCATCTCGCCCCCTAGCAAGCTCGCCCCCAACAAAGTCGCCCCCAAACAAGCTCGCTCTGGCTTGTTACAATCTCGCCCCCAAGCAAAGTCGCCCCCTGGATATCAATACGCAAACACGCTAAAATGAAACAATAAATTAATTTTCAAAGTCATGGAACATTATAAAAGCATTTAAAAATAGATAAAATACACTTTTTTCATTAAACATTTATTCGTTTTCTTGTTTTCTGACACATGTTTCCTCTGTGTTTATATACAATTGGAAGGGGAAAAAAGGTAATTTTTGCACTGAAAACCCAGAAAGATCATGACATTTTATAAATTATATTCTGGGAATGTAGTAAAAAAAATATCATTTATTTTAAATTAATGTTTTGTTGATTTGATTGTATATTTTTGGCTTATAAAGTTTCATAGATGAATGGATAAAGTTCAAAAGTGTAACTGTAAATCAATTTTGTTATTGTAAAAAATATTCAAGGATGAAATATAAAACAAAAAGCAATTGTGCTTTCATGTTTTCCTAGGCAATTTGGTGGAGCTGGAGGCCGATCTCTTTATAATTATTTATTGGGGCGACTTTGCTAGGGGGCGAGATGACCAGCATTCGTGGCAATTCTTCCCACCAACTCTTGAAATTTGGGGAGAGGTCTTGAAAATGAGTTTCCACTTTTCCCAGTAGTGTAATTTTTGAGCACATGTGATCGTGAGCATCCACATATGGTGACAGTCCGTTGTTTACTAGATCGAGGCCACGGTCAAGTATAGTCTCCTTACACCAGCCTCCAAAACTATGCTTGCCGTTATAACAAACCCGTACAATATTAATCGGTTTAGGGCTAAACCAGTGGAGCCCTAAACCGGTGGCTGCAGCGCGCGGTGATCGATGTTCTGCAGCGAATGATGGTTTGCCGAGCAGAATGATGATTGGGTCAATGAAATGATGAACAACCGAACGAAATGAAGACTAGCCGAATGAAATGATGATATGGGCAAATGAAATGGTGAATAGCCGAATGAAATGATGAAAAGGCGAACGAAATGAAGACTAGCCGAATGAAATGATGATTGGGCAAATGAAATGATGAGTAGCCGAATGAAATGGTGATATAGCAGAATGAAATGGTGAAAAGGCCGAATGAAATGGTGAATCGGCCGAATGGAGCGATATGGGCACCGAAGGCAGCTGTGGCGTTCCATACATAGTTCTACAGCCATGTAGTTCTACAGTACACACACAAGCATACACTGCAAGCTGCATGAAATGAGTTTGTTTACATGCGCATGCGTCTTCACCCCGCGAAGGCAAAGAGGGCGACGGGCGCCGTTTAGAAGGGCGACGGGCGCCGTTTAGAAGGGCGACGGGCGCCGTTTAGAAGGGCGCCGTTTAGGAGGGCGACGTTTAGGAGGGCGACGGGCGCCGTTTAGAAGGGCGACGGGCGCCGTTTAGAAGGGCGACGGGCGCCGTTTAGAAGGGCGACGGACGCCGTTTAGAAGGGCGCCGTTTAGGAGGGCGACGGGCGCCGTTTAGAAGGGCGACGGGCGCCGTTTAGAAGGGCGACGCGCGACGTTTAGAAGGGCGCCGTTTAGGAGGGCGACGGGCGCCGTTTAGAAGGGCGACGGGCGCCGTTTAGAAGGGCGACGCGCGACGTTTAGAAGGGCGACGCGCGACGTTTAGAAGGGCGACGGGCGACGTTTAGAATGGCAGATATGGAATTCCATACTTCATGGACAGTGAGTCTGTAAATTCTCACCATTCAATCCTTACATTTCTAAGTAAGAGAAACCATACATATTGCACAGCATTACATTGGTATTGAAAACATTGAGAGAAAACACTAAATTACTCACCAATGCAAATTGTTGGCCAATGCAGTTTCTCGGACCAATAGAAAATGGAATGAAGGCACCAGATGCACTAGCAAAGAATGATTACAAAATAATACAGAATGTGAGGATTTGTGAGATTTATGAATGCAACATCGGTCAAAGGAAAATATAATTTCAGAGACCCAGGGCTTGCAATTTTTTAATTAAACAAAAATTTCTAGCCCTTCGGCCAGACAGTTTATTTCAGATGCCCTACTAGAAATATTACCCAAATTTATTTCAAAGTCAATAAAATCCTGAGTAGAATATAGAATATTTATGTGGGAGCGTACAAGATTCTTCCATGATAAGTCAATTGATTGATAACAATTATTTTTGTATTTTGGCAAACTATTAATTCATATTCTTATAATAACATTTCTGGTTATTCAACACAGACTTGTAGTGGTTAGCAACTACTTGGTGTTAAGAGCACATCAAATTATTGGTAGAATGTTTTTAGTTTTAAAGAAAATGAAAGGTTTAAAAATTTAAAGAAGATAACTGGAACTTGATGTTATGCCAATTAGGGTAACAGTTACATGTGATTTACCTTTCATTGCCACGAAGGAATCGATCCGGGATGAACTCCAATGCATTCTTCCAGTATTTCTCAGTTCTTGCTATTGCATAAAATGGTACCTAGAAAGGAATTCAAAACTATTCTAAAAGAATTCTGCGGAAAAACATTTCATAAAAATGTGTCCTCATTACTTTAGCAGCTCTACAATGTAATAATACACCATTATGGACTTATAATAAGTATTCGCCAAACTGGAGTTCAAGACAATTATCGATATTACACCCTTCTCATTAGGGCTACAGATCATTTCTGAAACCATCTCAGCTACCCTGGGGATTATACAACTCAATTGCTTTTTTTTAAAAATCAAACACATGTATGTTTGTTTATAGTGTAAACCGAGGACCCTTTGGACTTCAACTTTTGTATTTGATTTGCAAACGTTTTTTCAACCAAGGACATTTGCAAACAATAACTGCTAACGGAAAGGACAAGTTGTTCCCTTTTGTTCAGTCCTCAGAAACAAATGCACTTTGCCGTCATGGTTACAGGAACCCAATTATATATATAACTCCTTGGTTGATATTACACAAGGACCACAGTCAGGCTTCAAAAAACCTCTTGGCCATGGCATTCCACAAAACTGCTTAGTTCTGAATATAGTATAAAAACAAAGTATCTTACGGCAATTGTAGTCTTGGCTGGTATCTTAGTGTTGCTGATTATGCTGTCTGCTGTCGTGTACCGGGTTGTACTAACAGCTGGAGGACATAATCGTAAAGTCTCTTTAAAAACCTGAACAAAATAAGTAAAGAGTTACATCCTGTGTAGACATTGAAGCACAATAATTATTGAGTTCATAGGAAGGTACAACATTGGTAATGTAGGCAAAACTGCTTCTACTAGTATGCTAATTCCACAATTGTATGACTCGTGACTCGGACTCAGACTTGAGGTTTGAGGACTCGAATACAAGTCTGGCTAAATCTCTGTGAATCAAGATATAAATCACCCAACGAACCTGTGAAACAGTCAGCTGATTTACATTGTCGATGTTAACAAGAAAATAGTGGAAATGGATTCAGATTTTTTGTATTCATTCCGATAATCTTCTTGCTTAAAATTGATAGCACCTAAGAAAAAATTGTATTCTACACAAAAGAGGTCAATACCATCATTAGTTTTACACCAATTAAGTTTTACATTCGAATTGGACTATAAGTTTTTTTTTCAAATTACCAATTTGATAGTACTAAAAAGCTAGTAGAGTTGTATTTTGTTGTGAAAATTTAGTTAATTCAATAAACTCATGATCATTTTGCATCAGGAGAAACACTGTCATATATAAGTGTCAACTTTATAATTTGCAGTTCAATTTCTCATTTTCGTTGACTGTATAGTGTGGTTATGTACAGGCCCAGAGGGTGCCCTGTGGAGGTCAAAACTAGGTCTCTCATTGGCTTACATACCAATCTAGGGACTGGTCTTAATGATAGCCTTGGGCAGTTTTCAATTTTTGGCTAGCCGGTTTACCACCGGGAAAAAAACAGTTTTTGATTTTACCGTGAATGTTTTTGATGTTTTTTTCACCGTATAATCAGAGGGCAATACAAATCTACTATATTTATTCCACTGTTGCTTATTAATTTGTGTGAATAAAATAATTTCTATATTTTTTGTTACGAAACATAAACCAGGGTTCGACATATTACGGTAATCCGCTGGCATAGCCAAATGCCAGTTAAAATGGCGGTGGACGGGTTAAAACGCCTTTCAAAGTTGTCTGACGGGCTAGTCATCATAAAGACTGTACTTTATATTTACTTTATATTTACAAATCTTATTCCATTGGGCCATAATTTCTTAATTTTTAAATAGACTAGCATCAGGAAATTCAACTCATAAAGATTTATAAACATGAAAATATTTGAAAGGGAGTTCCCCACGAGAACGCAACACATGAATATGTACATTATATTGCATACTGATTTGTATACCTTGCCTGTACGAATGTATGTGCTCTGTAAACTACGAACATGGACTGTATAATGGACTGTGCCAAACCGAGGTATGTTGCAGGCCAAACAGGTGCTAAAAACTATGATTTTAAATAACAATTTATCCATCGGGGTTCCTAATGATCACAGGAAATGCGTTGCTTTAATAATCGTCGCCGAAGAACAAAGATACAATGAGCACCAGTAAAAGTATAGCCTTGACTGTCGGGATAAATTGCCCTGCTCTGGGGCTCAAAAACAGATGATTTTATAAAACTGCGGTTTTATTTTTGAAAACCGAATTTGGCGGTATTTCGGTTTAGTAAAAATCCCTCAGTTCGTTGTCCGTAAAAAAAAAAAAGGGACTACTCGGTTTTACCAAAAAACCGCCCAAGCCTACTTTTTGAGACCACTTTTTGTACGTCTTGGTCTCGACTCGGACAATGATGTATCAAAAATTTGCTGGTCTCTAAATTGAGACATGGACAAAGCTTGTTATGCAACCTCTCTATTACACTGATGTAACAAGTCTTGTGTTAAATAAATGAAAAATTGAAAACACAGAAAATTAAAAATAGCTTGTTGGGATACACGACAACAAACCAGTAACTAGTATATGATGATTTTACTATTCATATCCGTGGTAAATGAATATTTGTCTTGTACTTTTACCCAGTTTAATAAGGGTTTTCAGACAGAAATTTTTTAATGACAGCTTAAGCCTAAAACAGGGGTGTGATTTGACAAAATCCTGAAAAATCAGTAACGTGCTTCCCTTTGATCTAGAGGACAAAGCCCCCTGAAACCTCCTGGATGTTTAATTTTAGAGGATTTACAGACTCTCCACATCCCCACAAACAAGAAACTAGAGGTTTGGACACAATACAGGCTACTTCTTGCTTGCCTTGGTGGCTACTTCTCTTCTTTCAAGGCAAAGGGAGATTTGTAAAAAATCCTGAAATCAGGAAAAATTCTGAGAAATGTTTGTCGCACCAAGCGGCAAAAATCTAAGAACTCGGTTCGTTTTGGAGCAACTGTTTATTACCTATGCAACTTCCCTGTAGAACTTATTGAAAAGTAGTTATTTCTGTGTAATTTTTTTCATGTATTTAAAAAAAATCCGCATACTGAGACGATAATATCGTATATCACCGATATCATGGCCGTTGATAATCGACTTTCAAAAAAATCAATATCGTTACCCCTAATACACAGACCCCTGGAGTAGGGCAGCTGTTGTTGAGAGTAGTCACCATTCTATATGAAGACATTAACCCTAACTCCCTAGGCCCATTTGCTTACACATAACCTGAATCCTTCCTAACTCCTAGGCCCATTTGCTTACACATTACCTGAATCCTTCCTAACTCCCTAGGCCCATTTGCTTACACATAACCTGAATCCTTCCTAACTCCCTAGGCCCATTTGCTTACACATAACCTGAATCCTTCCTAACTCCTTAGGCCCATTTGCTTACACATAACCTGAATCCTTCCTAACTCCCTAGGCCCATTTGCTTACACATAACCTGAATCCTTCCTAACTCCCTAGGCCCATTTGCTTACACATAACCTGAATCCTTCCTAACTCCCTAGGCCCATTTGCTTACACATAACCTGAATCCTTCCGGAACTCCCTAGGCCCATTTGCTTACACATAACCTGAATCCTTCCTAACTCCACAGGCCCATTTGCTTACACATAACCTGAATCCTTCCTAACTCCCTAGGCCCATTTGCTTACACATAACCTGAATCCTCCAAAATCCTTCAGTAGTAAAGCAAGCACATGACATGTATGCACACATGTGTTTCTAATCTGTGATACATGTACGTGCCAGGGACCCTCCCTGCATGCATGGAGCAATAAACAGTGTCCACTGACCCAAGCACTGACCTTGCAATCACTACGACAAACATGGATGTACATGTACCATGGAAAGGCAAGTATGCCTAATAACCTCAATCCTCCAAAATCCTTTACTTTGGTAAAGAGCATGTAGCATGTACCCTCAATCCTTCAAAATCCTTCACTTTAGAGGATTTTGAGAGGATTTTGGAGGATTTGGGAAGGTTAGGGTTAATACATAAAGACATCAAGAATTGAACTCTAATAATGTACCTGTACATGACTTCAGGATGCTGACACAATTGCATCACAGTAGAAGCCAACAGATTGGCTGTTGTCTCTTGACCTAATGCAGGTAAGGGAGTGAGGGGGATAGAGGGGGAGAGAGGGAGGGTGGCGAGATGAAGGAATCATAATAATGCATAATTAATAATAGGATAATCAAAAGTAAATTCCTCCTGGGATTAGCCACCTAAGATCAGCTTACAAAACATCTTTGCAAAAAGCTTGCATATTTTAATGACATGAATTTCATGATTTTATACTTCAACTTACCACCAAGAAAGAAAGTGGTGAATTCATCCACCATTTCCTCCATATCTAGGCCCCCTGAGGCCGACTCTTTGGATGCATTGAGGATAAATGCTAGGATGTTGTTACCTAGTGGTTCTCCTCGAGCCAGAGCACTCATCTGATTCTCAATAATCACTCGTCCTGTCTCCCTTATGACCCCAATGGCTTTGCGGACTTTTGCACGATGGTCACACGCCACCTTTGATGGATTGTACTGTGAACAGGCAAGAGAATGGCGTAAGAAGAATTTTTAGGATTTCAGGGAGGAAATACATGTACTAAATTGCTAGTAGTCTTAGGTGCGTAAATATACAAACATCTAACTCTAATAGACTATTTCACAAATAAACACGAGTTGCAACTCGGTCTAGGTAATGATCACATTTCCCTGTATGTTATTGCATAATTGTTATTAATCAATGTGGTAGTGTAGTCGTAGCAATATCCAGGGAGGCAGGATCAGTTAGGTCACCCCTATACACAAGTAGGTTTCAACATCAGTAGCATCTGGCAAGCAACACTTCAACAGAGCCAATCATCCACCATCAACACCAACGCAGCAACTGACACACTCCACTGAACATCACCCATAGACAGCCGACACACTTCACCAAGCACCAATCACAGCAGCTCCCACTTACAGCAAGATCCTCCAACCCTCCAACACAAGATAAAAGCTCCTGCATTCTACAATGTCTTCAGTCTCCTGATACGGCTAGAGCAGACTAGTCGAAACATTGAGAACAAACCAACCGGCTCTTCTCAGAGCCATCACTTCTTCCAAGAAGAGATCATTACATGGTGTCACCCGAAAAAACTCAATTATATCTATCTCCACCATGCAAAGCCACAAATCCTACATTACGTACTATGTGAAGTTCACATGTGTGCTGTAATACGATCACTACAGTATGGGCACTAGTACCATCCTAGGTCCATGCCGTATTGACAAAAAGTTTTGAAACATTTTACAAAATTAACATTCATTCATGTAGTTATGTGGTTTAAGATAATTTTGGCACCCACTATGTTCGCCCTGTTAACCACGGTGAGCTACTCATTTTTTCAGACTGTTCCTTGATTGGCAAAGATTGAATTTTGTGTAATAGAAATCAAGCTTGGAAAGCACCCAAATGTGTCAGTCAGTAAACACTTTTCACGGTTGGTAGATACTGCCATCGAGCTGTTTCAGCAATCAATAAACTTTCATGAATGACTGCCAAAATAAGGGAAATCTTTCTTTACCTAAAAGAAAAACATACTTTGGCAATTTTTTATCACTTATGGCCAAATTTCCGAACACTAAAGATAATTCTCGCCAGTGACCAGGCCTAAAAAACCGGTCATACCTGCAGTAAAGACCACACAACAAATTAAGTGATGCTATTCGACATGTTTTTACAGAGTGCAAGTTTTGTATACATGTTAACAACCACAGTTGTTTGAATTGTTTTATTTCTATGTCATTGAAAATTGACCAAGTAAATAATCCTGTGACCTCCTATGCATGAAATAATTGTGCATATTTTTACCTTATTCCATGGATTTTCAAACTGTGTTTTCACCCCATTCAGTGCTGTGTTGAATTCAACGTTAAATGACGTTAATTTCTCAGGATTAAACTGGTGGAAATCCGAACCAAAGGCAACCTAAGGATGAAAAACAGAAAGAAAACAAATATAAAATTACACAAAATTATAAATGACACAAACTTATAAAATCTTGACTTGAATGGAGTGATTGAAGTCCCTTCCTTCAGGTATGGCAGCAAAAATGCATCGAAGCACTTTGTAACCCTTTTTTTTTGGGGGGGGGGGGGAAGGCACTACAGCATCTATCTATCTGAATTTGAGTGTCTGCCACCAAATATCTCAAATCGAGTCAAGTCCCAAACCTTAATAACACAATCCTCTAATTCAAATGACCAAATACATGATAAATCAACAGACAAAAAATAAAAAAATAATAAAAAAAATAAATAAAAAAATAAATTAAAAAAACCCACAAATTTAATCATTACTTCTGGTGCCTTTTTCATACAAGTTGGCCCACCATTTGAAACCATTTGAAACCATTCGCTTTTGTGGTTTTGAATGGTGAAATAATTGTGTACAGTATTCATTCCCAAATGGTTTGGAATGGTAGGTCAGCTAATACAAAACCTTGTTTGGATACTTCTAAGTGGTGAATTAATGGACCCTCTATGCCAGTGACGTGAGTATATGGTTTTGAATGACAGGTCTGCTATACCCTAAAGACCCTAGTGCCATTTTTAAGTGGTAGATCAATTACTTGTACACTGGCCACCATGTGTTAAAACTCCATAGGGTACTGAGATGATGGATAGTCCACTTTATCTACATAATGCAGGTTTTGTTTTTCGGCTATGTGAAACCACACCAAGGTGTAATGTATCCACCATTTAAAACCATTTGAATGATAAGCCACTGTGAAGTACATTCACCATTTGAATCCATTCGGCTATGGAAACACACCAAGGTGTAGTGTAACAACCATTCAAAACCATTTGAATGGATATGAATGGTAGTTAAGCTTGCTACCAACACTGTTCAAATGGTATCACCAGGTGTGTACAAAACCAATTTTGGAAATTTTGAATGGTTTCAAATGGTCAAACAGTAAGAGGGTTAAACCTAAAAAAGGTAAATGGGGAGAGGTATAAGTTGTGTGTACAAGTTAGGGCATGGCTAAGCTGTTAATGGCGATAAGGCCAACTGGTTAATGTGTAACTTTAAAACCATCTTAAGAAATGAAATTCTAACCTTAGCAATGATATCTATGGTAGCCTTGTTAAGTTGATCCAACAGGGAGACATTCGTCTTACCATCAGCCATATGGCTAAGATGTTCCACAAGCAAATCAGAGCTAGCATTAAATTGACTGATACAAGTCTTCAGATACCTGTGTTCATGAAAATGAAACCAAAAGAGATATTTGGGAGAGCCTTTGCCCAACAAACATACAGACTCCTGCTGCTGCTGCTGAAGATGTTAAGTAGAAACAAATAGTTTGGTCATCAAACACGTCCATCACTCAAGGCAGATGTATTTGAAAAGAAAGCCACAACTAAATGAAATATGATGAAAGAGGCACAAATTGGTGGACAAATATTTCAGGACCTAGGTCTATGCATGGTGCATACCTGGGGGTCGAATACAACGTAATCATGAACAGAAATCCTTATGAGTATAGATGTAAGTATGCAGGGACACAATGGTAAATAATCTCCCCATGCATGTATGGATATTAAAAATTAACTTGTGGTTCTTTTTTCAATCAGTTTATGTAACCATATGTGCAGAATTTAACATAGGTCCCCCCAAAAAGTAGGCAGTATCACAACTAATCCTTTTCCATTTCATTAGACCCTTCCCTCTGCTCACCTTCGGTTGAATGCCGGGTTAAACATCTCCCGCCGTTTGGTCCACAATTCATGATTCCATTCTGTCACAAGGCCTCGTCCCAGGAATCGTGCACCATAGACTGTAGCCATGCTTTCATAGGTCCATCCTTTTAGGTACACCAGACTTCCTGTGACAAGTATTTCCTGTGGGAAAATAAACAAATCATCACATGGGTGTAACAATTAGGTCACAACCCCTAGATATGACACCCCTAGAGTTCCAGAGCTGAAAATTAATAAGAAAAACCAACCAAATACCAAAGTGTTTGGTCCCATTTACTAGTACTGTTTAACATTAGGAATATGTTACTTTTTATGCAATGTTATAAATATGTGGACTTTGTAGATACGTATTTTCTTTTAAAATGATGCAATAGACATTTCAGCTGAAACATTATTTTCCTACAGAATTCCTTGGTAATCACTTCAGCTGAAACATTATTTTCCTACAGAATTCCTTGGTAATCACTTCACAGTACATACCTTTACTGCCTGTGTGTCAAAGAAGTAAATGATACATGTATGGAAAAACCACAAAATAACAACTGGTCCAAACTCATCTCCACTGTGGAAAGAAATAAAAAACAACCAAAATAAATACTAAATAATTACATGGGACATGTAATTAAGTTTGTACTTTCAAAAATCTTAAAGATAAGGTAACCTTGTTGTGAATTTAATATGATACCAATATTCCTGTATATAACAGTGCACACACTGTTTGGGATGAGGGCACATGTTTTAAGACCACGCAAGACTGACAGGGCAACAAAAGTATGCAATGCTCTGGGTATTTTGTGGTCAAAGTGCATATCTCTTGATATAATAATAATAATAATAATAATAATAATAATAATAATAATAATAATAATAATAATAATAATAATAATAATAATAATAATAATAATAATAATAATAATAATAATAATAATAATAATAATAATAATAATGTGATGAAGGCAAGGATCGAGAAGTCAGATGTCTCTTCTATGTGCAGAATGTGCAATGCGGCGGAGGAGACTGTATTTCACATTGTCAGCGAATGCAGAGTGCATGCTCAGACAGAGTACAAAGGCAGACACGACAAGTTGGCCAAGGTGATCCATTGGGATCTGTGTAAGAAGTACGGTGTCAAGGTGCAATCGAAGTGGTACGACCATGTGCCGGAAAAGGTTCAAGAAACGGATCATGTCAAGATTCTCTGGGACTTCAACATCCAGACAGATCATGTTATAGAACATAGACGGCCGGATGTTGTTGTCTTGGATAAGCATGCAAAGATGTGTCATCTTATTGATATAGCTGTGCCGGGTGATAGTAGAGTAGCTTCGAAGGAGAAGGAGAAGGTACAGAAATATCAGGATTTAGCGAGAGAACTTCGCAAGCTGTGGCAAGTCAAGGTGAAGGTTATTCCTGTGGTAGTGGGAGCACTGGGTACAATCCCGAAGGCGTTGGAGAAACATCTCAAGGAGATAGGAACATCTGTTAGAGTAGAATTACTACAGAAGGCGGCGCTCTTAGGGACAGCAAGGATTCTGCGAAAGACACTCGAGATCTAAGGCTACGGGACGTAGCTTGACTCCAGGTGTAACCGGCAGAAAGGAAAACAAGATCTTTCTTTTCATGTTGTGCTAACGCGAAATAATAATAATAATAATAATAATAATAATAATAATAATAATAATAATAATAATAATAATAATAATAATAATAATAATAATAATAATAATAATAATAATAATAATAATAATAATAATAATAATAATAATAATAATAATAATAATAATAATAATAATAATAATAATAATAATAATAATAATGTGGACTTGTATAGCGCACATATCCACCAAACTGGTGCTCAAGGCGCATTATATTATTACCCTTGCTCATCAGGCTCATAAATCATCCCTGAAACCATCTCAGCTCCCTGGGGAGTATACAGCTCAATTGCTGCCATTACAGCGCATATAGGGCTAATCAAACACAACAACCAACTCTGTCCTCACAGGTACCCATTTACCCCTGGGTGGAGAGAAGCAATTATGGTAAAATGTCTTGCTCAAGGACACAAGCATCATGGTCGCGGTTGGGATTTGAACCCACATTCTGACGCCATCAGAACACAAATCCGATGCACTAAACCGCTCGACCATAGCTGAAATAAGTACTTTAGAATGCAGTACGTACATTTTGGGTACACATTTGCACTGGCTCTTCTCAATGATGCAGTATGTCACTTCAAATGGTATAATCTTACAATTTTTGTCACCAGGAGTATACATGTAGTTCAGTTAATCTAAATGGACCACTCGGATTCCATGCCCTGTTGATTGTGATGATATTGTCCCTAAATGGCCGTATGGATTCTAGTCAAGTCCAGTTGATATTAAGCCATCCAAATAAGTCTTTCTTGAGTCTGTGACTCAAGTAATTTCATTACTACTGTTATACAATTTAAAGACCATACAAAATGGTAAATATTTTCAACTCTAATTTAAAATAAGACTTTCATTATTTTTCTTTAACCCTTCAAAAAACCTATGAAAATGTACTTCGCCACTACCGCGAACGACAGGCCCGAAACAAAAGCCGTCGGGGACACTTTCACTGAGCCCATTTTGATGACGTACATTTATGGCAGGGTGAACGCCACAACTGTTTATACACTATGAACAACTTCACCCTGAAAATACCCTGAAAATCTGTTTTGCCTTGAAATAACAGTTGACCGTAATTTCACTGCAATTTCACGGTGTCTTTTCCTCTCAGATATTGGCAATAATGTTCACGGTGATTTCACGGCAAATTCACGGTGCTCTCGAGAATTAATGAGCTGCAGCAAAACTGCCATGAGAAGTTCATGGCATTTTCACAGCGTTTTCATGGCGAAGGAATCCCAAGAGTATTACATGGCATTTTCACGGTGTTGTGTCGTCGTGAAATTGCAGTGAACTATTTATTTCACGGTAAAACGGATTTTCAGGGCATTTTCAGAGTAAAGTTATTCATAGTGAATTACTGCGGTACATTTTGTACACAAAGCATATTACATTGCGTATAACCGCAAAAGTAAGTTTACCAACTATGACTTCCAAAAGTAGTGGAAGTTTCCAAAAATAGTACTGACCAATTGTGTAGTTTGATGCAGATTATACTGATGACGAAGTTGGCGAAATAAGGGGCACTGAATCTTATAAATTTGAGCCCGAATTGGACAAAATCCAGGTGAAAATGGTGAAGCCGAAGGTCCGGACACCTGCATGTACATGTACAAGCCACGGACAATGCAGCGGCAGCCAGACTGTTAAGACGGCTGCTTCCAGCTGCCGCCATGGGCCACAACTAAAACAGTTACATCGCAGATTTCAACCGCTGGAATTTTTGGTTGCAAATTATGATTTTTTCCACAATTTCTGATTTGTTTAAATATTTTCTGGAATAGCACATAAATAATTAAATACATACTGAACACTTTTGAGTAAATAAATCAAGGCACTTTGTATGGTCTTTAAAACATTTGCCCATAGTGCCTCTGATAATTGTCGCAGCGGCCTGTATCCTAAACCATTTTTGACCGCGAGAACCCATTTCATTACTGAATTTAAAGCGATTATTACATTAAATTGCAGGGCATTTGACGTTTTAGAGATTGAGATTTGACACTTACCAATCCTTTATAGCATCTTCCATTAACAGATCCTTGGCGACATAGTCCATGATATCTTGTACGTTCCCAGAGAAAAAGCTGCTCAACAAAACATAATGAGATATATCAAAAGTTTGTTCATTATTATTCATTAGATGAATAACGGATGAGACTAAATAATGCAGTGGGTGTGGCCAGTTGGCTTTCTTAGGATTCAGTTTATTTACCTTTATTTCAATGCTACCCTTGCATTACATTTTGTGTTCATCATTTAATATTAAAGCGTGATTATACACATTCTAGGCCAAAAAAAGTCTCTGGATTCTGGTGACACTTAAGACAATTATTTAATAAGACATTATATCACCCCTGACCCCCACACCGCCCCTCCCACACACAGATCCTTGTCATTTGATTGGTGGAACACTCAACACATGTCATCCATTAAGTTTGCCATTGAACTGATCCCTCCCATTCCAAAAGATAGTACAAGGAAGAGGTTTCCTATAGCAATTTATGGGCAATTGTTCTTGGATCCTAAAAGAATTGCTGCTCGAGGGGTGCTTTCGGCGCATTTTGCTGTCATTCCAGAAACACCGGGGCAAGCCCCTGCTCTTTCATGATAAGTGTCCTGGGTTCTTTTACATTCATTACACAACACACAGGTCCTACAGCTTTATGTCCCATCCGAAGGACAAAGCAATTATAGTTAAGTGTCTTGCTCAAGGACACAAGCGCCACATCCAGCCAGGCCGGGATTCAAACCCACATTCTGACAACACCAGAACTTGAGTCCGATGCACTAGACTGCTAGGCCATGACACTCCATGTTGTTTTTATCTGAACATTGATAATTTCATAAAGGAAGGAAATCAAATACTTTGAAATGAAATACTTCAAAAATTGAGAAAAGCATCGTAGGGCTGTGCCGGGTATCCGGATACCCGACCGAAACGGTCATTACCCGGTTCCATTTTTCGGTTTCAATTACCTGTAAACGACTTTTTAAAATTCGGACTTAACATTTGAGCGGAGTGAACAGAAATCTGTGACTCTTGAACAATGCAATATTTACACTTTTACAGACAGTTATCTTTAAATTCAAGAGATTACGCTCCAATAAAGCCTTTGTAGTATTTTACGGACATTTTCCATACACTTTTCCCCCAACTGTTTGTGATACATTTTATCGAATCGCTAAGACTGCAAAGGGCCTGGCAACGGCTGCTTCAAACAACTAATCAAACCAGCAGTACAGGAGGGAATGTTTGCCTAATTGTTTGCCTATTTGTTTTCTTAAAAACCACACAGTAAAGAAAAGATCGATTTAAGTATGGTATCCTCTGCATTATAATGGTCAATTTTGTTACCATTTACAGTACATGTATTTGTGCTGGAGGCATGTTTTCAACAAAAATGAAAATGGGTATCCGGGTATCCGAAGTTTCCTGATTTCGGGTATCCGGTTCCAAAAATATCCGAAAACGCACACCCCTAAAGCATCGTCAGAAGCTTGGCTCAACATTAAATAAGTGCCCAACTGAATTTATGATGGCACTCCTCTTAAATTCCTTTTGGGGACACATTTTCTGTAGAAATGTGCTTCTTACAATTATTTTAAGACACATATTTGACAGAAAAATCACAAAAACAAAAGGAGATAGTGTAACATTCACCTTCTTCTCTTAGGACCTGGGATATGACTGTATCTGGAATGTTGATAGTGTAGATACAAAACAGCAGCAATGAAAGCTATTAGACATACCAACATGACAGAAGTCAAGGTAGTCAATAGAATCATGCTAACTGACGCCATAATTCCACTGGAGAGGCAAAAAAGAACATTTGTAGGCTGTCTCCGGTGTGCATAACATGAAAATTATAACAATTATTATGCTTTCTGGTTTAAAATTGTTACTGTTCCTGAGATCAACTTTATTTCAGTGTGCTGAGACATGAATTGTGAAAGAAAAAACAGTGAAAGAAATAAGAATACATGATAGTATTTACTTTTAGAGGGGTCAATTTGAGTTTGAAACAGGGTGAATTTGTACCTACAGGGGCCAGTTTGTCACAGAGCTAATTTGTAAGGGGTGAGATTGTAAGTTTGCCCTGGGACGAGTTGACTGGTATGCATAATTTTAATTTCAGTAAATGATCTGTTCGCCCTGTTAACCCTTTCAATACCGAATTGTTTTGACCACGCAGCCCACTGATGAGGACCACATTGTTTGTACGGAGTGTACAGTCCAGAACCGAATTGTTTTGCAACCACGGCAGCTTCTGAATACCCCACTTTTCAAGCTCAGTTTTCATAGTGAAGACAGTGTCGTAGAGAAAAATTTTGTGCATGCCTTTTGTTACATATATAATTACCTTTCAAATGGTTACAACAAAAATATATTTCAATGCAATTTTGGTTGATTATATTATAATTTCTCTAAATTTGAAGTTTCAAAATATTTGAATCTAGAATTTGTATGTTATAACTTGACTACTCATGCACTTTCAAACTTGATTTTCATTATGAAGACTTAGATAAATGAAACAGGTTTGTGTGACATTTTTCACTCATTGTATACTCTTTCATATAACATCAAAATCAATTGTTTTTGGTATAAAACAAGCAACTTATTACAATTTTTCCAGAGAGTTGCAGTTTCCTATCTGATGAGCCTAATGGACTCCCAATTACACAATGTAAAATGCACTGCATAGATCCTCCATTGTAATACACTGTGTGTGTTCATTGATGCGTGTGAGATTACACACACATACTGTACATGCACAGCTAATACACACAGTACATGTACATGTTACATTGTATATAGTGGATAAACTACATGTCGCAGGCCCATGCTGATTGCCGCATACACAATGTGTGGAATCTCAGCCTTCTTTCATCTGTTTGTCAAGCAAGTATTTCCTGTCAGAAGCTTATGGTTACAAATCCAAATAATGGATAAAACATAGCGTATCCATATTCTGTGTACTTTCAAATGTAAAGGTTTATAAAAAAATATGAACACAAGACACTTTGCTCATAATATGATTATGAATATACTCAATTTATTGTTTTTTTGTTTGGCAAAGACAATATTTTTCTTTCACAAGAAAAGAACATGAATACGTCAAAAATAAGATATATTCTAGGGCACACATACAATTTGTGATATCGTTTCGGTTTGTGGTAACACCATGTGTTTATCTCAACTAACGTGAAGCTGAGATACAGGTTCTGAAAAGAACCGTATCGCACAACTCGTATCTCAACCTTCGTTAAGTGAAAAAGGTTCAAGGGAGAACCAATTTCGGGCAACTCGTTTTCTCTACTGTCGCTAAGTGAGAAATATGGTTCAGGGAGAACCACGGGGACTTCACGGGTTAATATGGTTCAGGGAGAACCATAGGGACTTCACGGGTTATTCTCAACGTTTCGATTAGCCTGCTCTAATCTTCTTCAGGAGAATGAAGAGGTTTGCCGATGCAACTCCTTAAGTAGTATTTGCTGGGATTATGTGTAGAATGGGAAGTGTTCCGATTGGTGCTACTGTTGTGTGATGTGTTGTGATTGGTTGCCACCGTGGCATTGTTCTTGTTGTGTGTGTTTTGCGCCTGCTGTGTGTGAGTTGCCTGCTCGCTGAGGCGTATCAGTTGACAGTGGGGTGTGGGTGTTGGTGGATGGTAGGATTGAATGCCAAATGTTGCTGATGAAATAGCCGATGTCCTGGGGGACAGTGTCATGTTTATGAATCTCAACAGCCTCTCTGATACGACGGGATTGTACCAGTGCTTTTCCGGGCTATGATCTTTGCATTCTGCCAGTCAATTATATGGTCCAAATCGGTGGAGTGTTTGATGATCGCAGATTTGTCACATCTCTGCGGCCGTGGGCCTTGTGTTCCTTGAGCCTTCGGTCGTAAGGTCTCTGCCGGTCTCGCTAATGTACACTTTCCCACAAGTACAAGGATTCGGTAGACCCCAGCTTGACGGCTGGGATCATGTCTGTCCTTGTGGGTGTGTAACTTCGTTTCCAACTTGTTTCGAGTCCGGTAGTAGACCTTAATGTCAGCTTCCCTCAGGATACGCTGAATCTTGTGTGAAGTGTGGCCGATGTACGGTAGCACGGCAATGGGTTTTTCGGTTGCGTCAGAGGATCGTGGCGTTCCTATTCGGGAGGAACTGCTTATCAGGTCTGTACCCATTGTCTCTTAACACGGCATTAAGATGTTTCAACTCGGATGGCAAGTGCTCTTTATCACTGATAGTGTGTGCCCTTCGAAGTAGGGTGCGATTCACGGAGGATTTCACGGATGGTGGGTGGAACGACCGGGCATTTAGGTAGCGGTCTGTGTGTGTGGTTTTCTGTAAACCGAATGCCCAAGTGAGCCATCAACCCGTTTGGAAATGAGTACATCGGAAAGGCAACGAGTCGGATGTCTCAGTTTCCATGGTGAATTGAATGCTCGGATGTTGCTGGTTGAGGTGACCGAGGAAGTCACTCAGTTTGTCGGAACCGTGCTGCCAAATGATGAAAGTATCATCTACGTATCGAAGCCATAGTTTGGGTTTGTATCGTGCCGTCTCGAGTGCTTTCTGTTCGAAATCTTCCATGAAGATGTTTGCATAGGACCGGGGATATCGGGGATCCCATTGGAGTGCCCAAAGACTGTTGATAGTAAGTCTCTCTCCATTGGAAGTATGTGGATTTCACACATAATGAAAGTAGATCTACGATTTGATCTGGCGTTAGGCTGGTTCGTTCCGGGAGCGTGCTATCATGTTCGAGTATCGACTTGGTTACGAGGATAGCCTCGTCTGTCGGTACATTGGTGAATAATGACTTGACGTCAAAACTCACTAGCGTGTCGGAAGGCTGCAATATGGTTCCCTTTATGATGTTGATAAACCCTGAATTGGGTACATGGTGGGGCGTCTTACCCACGAGTGGGTGTAAGAGCCTTGGTCAAGTGTTGGGCAAGGTTATACGTGGGGAACCTCGGGATGAGACAATCGGTCGGAGCGGTCTGTCTGGTTTATGAATCTTTGGTAGGCCAAAGAATCTTGGGCATTTCGAGCTGGACGGACGGAGGTGCCTGTATAGTGCTTTGGGTAAGGCTGTGCTCCGGTTTAAGGAAAGAAGTTTTGCGGCGACTTTCCTTTCTGCTAACGGAATCGGGTTCTTTTTTAGGCGGGTGTAGGTATCCGTGTCGAGGATATCCTGAACCTTCTGATCGTATTCTGAGCGGTCCATTACTACTGTGGCATTACCCTTGTCTGCCTTTAGAATGTGTATCGAAGAGTCATTACGGAGGTTATTGACAGCCTGATATTCCAGTCTTGTGATATTGGATTTGGGGCTTCACGTTTTAAGATCTGGTGTATCTGAATACGGATATCGTCTGCCTTTTGTTTCTCGAGCTTTCGGATGGAAGGTTCAATAGACTGTATGAATTCTTCCACGGGAATCTTTTTTGGGGCGGTGGCAAAATTCATTCCCAAGGCTAAGACACTGGTTTCCGTGTGAGATAGTTGGCGTTGGCTGAAGTTAACGACGGGGTTAACCTTTTCCCTTCTTTTTATGTTCCCTTTGTTGGACGTCCGTGGCAACGGTTTACTTTTTGTCCTGCTGTTATTTGGAGATGCGTGGCCTCGGCCGAGGTTAACGACGGGGTTGACCTTTTCCCTTCTTTTCATGTTCCCTTTGTTGGACGTTTGTGGTAACGGCGTGCTTTTCGTCCTGCCATTGTGCGTGCATGTGAGGCGTTCAAATTTACGGATTTGCTTCTTTCTAGTGGATTCGAAGGTAAACGATAAGGACTTATCCGTGAGGGCGGATATCTTGTCGTAATCGGTTGTGAGCATAGTCTAAACGGAGACTAGCTCTGCTTCTCTCGATTTCATCATCGGTACGGGATAGGCAACAACGGGTGGAGGCAATCTGTTTTCGGAGGAGAGCTTTACCAGCTGTATGTATGATTCGAGCAGAGTTGTTATTTCGGATAGGGTCTCGTAGGCGGAGGCCCTTCGACTACGTTTCATCTCTGCATCTCTTCAGAAATGTCAGGTCATTGACGAGCTTACAACGTCTGGTACGAGAGCGTTGATATAACTTGACAAGCCTGTTAGTGCGCTCACCGTAGAGCGTTCTGATATAAGTTTTGAGGCTTTGCATGGTGGAATATCGATATCGTTTCGGTTTGCGGTAACACCATGTGTTTATCTCAACTAACGTGAAGCTGAGATACAGGTTCTGAAAAGAACCGTATCGCACAACTCGTATCTCAACCTTCGTTAAGTGAGAAAGGTTCAAGGAGAACCAATTTCCGGGCAACTCGTTTTCTCTACTGTCGCTAAGTGAGAAATATGGTTCAGGGAGAACCACGGGGACTTCACGGGTTAATATGGTTCAGGGAGAACCATAGGGACTTCACGGGTTATTCTCAACGTTTCGATTAGCCTGCTCTAATCTTCTTCAGGAGAATGAAGAGGTTTGCCGATGCAACTCCTTAAGTAGTATTTGCTGGGATTATGTGTAGAATGGGAAGTGTTCCGATTGGTGCTACTGTTGTGTGATGTGTTGTGATTGGTTGCCACCGTGGCATTGTTCTTGTTGTGTGTGTTTCCGCCTGCTGTGTGTGAGGTGCCTGCTGAGGCGTATCAGTTGACAGTGGGGTGTTGGTGGATGGTAGGATTGAATGCCAAATGTTGCTGATGATATAGCCGATGTCCTGGGGGACAGTGTCATGTTTATGAATCTCAATAGCCTCTCTGATACGACGGGTGTACCAGTGCTTTTCCGGGGCTATGATCTTTGCATTCTTTACATCGGCTATTTCATCAGCAACATTTGGCATTCAATCCTACCATCCACCAACACCCACACCCCACTGTCAACTGATACGCCTCAGCGAGCAGGCAACTCACACACAGCAGGCGGAAACACACACAACAAGAACAATGCCACGGTGGCAACCAATCACAACACATCACACAACAGTAGCACCAATCGGAACACTTCCCATTCTACACATAATCCCAGCAAATACTACTTAAGGAGTTGCATCGGCAAACCTCTTCATTCTCCTGAAGAAGATTAGAGCAGGCTAATCGAAACGTTGAGAATAACCCGTGAAGTCCCTATGGTTCTCCCTGAACCATATTAACCCGTGAAGTCCCCGTGGTTAGCGACAGTAGAGAAAAACGAGTTGCCCGAAATTGGTTCTCCCTTGAACCTTTCTCACTTAACGAAGGTTGAGATACGAGTTGTGCGATACGGTTCTTTTCAGAACCTGTATCTCAGCTTCACGTTAGTTGAGATAAACACATGGTGTTACCGCAAACCGAAACGATATCGATATTCCACCATGCAAAGCCTCAAAACTTATAATTTGTGATATACTAACAAACACCGACGATAACCACCTCCACGGCCACGCCGACCACCACGGACTCGCACACCACGCATCCCGCGGCACGCCATTCCCGGCGCGGTAGCCTGTCTTGCACTGCTTGGCCCGGGCAAATTGACGAAATATCTTCGGATTCGAATCTCTTGTAAAATGTTGAATCTCAATGTGTGATCATACGCGTGGATGTCTTGAGTGCTGGTTTTTGAGACGCACAGAATTATGGTTATCAAAAAATTAATGTTGATATAATGACACACCCCCAACCTGTTACAGTTTATGGGGCACAGAAAATGTACTCAAGAAAAAATAGTTGAATCATGCTTCATCTTATTCCAGATAGTTGTAAAATTGTCTTGAAAATAAAAATATTTTTTATATTTTTAAATAAAATGGTATAATTTGGAGAAGCTCTAAAAACTTTTAATTAATGAATATTCTTGAAAGACTGAATGGAAGGTGGTTATAATTTATGCAAAAAATACTTTGAAACTTTGAAATGTGTAAAAACAGTTAACGTTTGGCCTAATTACTAAAACCAAGTCCAAGTAAACATCAGCAAATCTGTGTACATCTAAGTTAACATTAGTAAAATCAGCAGTTAAACAACTTTTACCACTAATGGCACTATCACAAACACAAACTTTCCAGTAAATCATACAATTTCACTCATCATCTTTTGTAAGAAGCATGACTTAAACATTTTTATGCAACCAGTAACAAAATGTTAACAGAATTTTTACACATTTCAAAGTTTTAAAGTACTTTTTGCAAAAATTTTAACCACCTTCCATTTTATTGGTCTTTCAAGAATATTGATTAAATGTTTTGAGAGCTTCTCCAAATTATATCATTTTATTTTAAAAATCTAAAACAATATTTTTATTTTCAAGATTAAAAACAATTTTACAACCATCTGGAATAAGATGAAACATGATTCAACTGTTTTTCTTCTTGGGTACATTTTCTGTGCCCCCATCAACTTTTCCAGTTTGGGGGTGAGTCATAATACCAACATCAATTTTATGATGACCACAATTCTGCGTGTCTCAAAAAACGGCGCTCAAGACGTCCACGCATATGATCATGCATTGAAATTCAGCATTTTACTGAAACAAACTGAAACACCAAACTGCTAATTTCATTTGTAACTTAGTTACTGTCGTGGAGTGTCGTGGCCGAGCGGTCTAGCTTACCGGACTCAAGTTCTGGTGTTAGCAGCAGAATGTGGGTTCGAATCCCGGCCGTGACACTTGTGTCCTTGACTCTTGAGCAAGACTTAACCATAATTGCTTCTCTCCACCCAGGGGTTAAATGGGTACCTGTGTCTGTGAGGGCAGAGTTGGTTGATTAGCCCTATATGCGCTGTAATGGCAGCAATTGAGCAGTATACTCCCCAGGGAGCTGAGATGGTTTCAGGAATGATTTATGAGTCTTATGAGCCTACCTTATGAGCAGGGGTAATAATATAATGCGCCTTGAGCACCACTCAGTTGGTGGATACGTGCGCTATAACTTTATAAGTCCACACATTATTATTATTATTGTCCAGTTGATTATATAACCTTAGGTGCGTCATTTAGGGTAAATTGAGGATATGCCTTTTTTTTATAATAAAAAATATTGAAACTTACACTGTGTTTGGACTTGCCTTGTTTAAATAGGAGCGGAGCAGAGCCAAAGATACTACAAAAGTATCTTGTAAGTTTTGTAGTAATATCTTTGGCCGGGCAGCTCGCAGAGCCTAGCCGCCGTATATGGCTTGGGCAGCGGAGCGGCAAACAGCGCCCCCGCCTGATTCAACCTTCAACCTTTTGCAATACAAACCTACGGCTGTTTCAGTTTTATTGAATATGTAACATGCAGAAATGCTTTATTTGACATTTAGTGGCAACGAACAGAAGATTCTGTAAAATTTTACTGTTGACCCTCTGACTTTTTCCCCTTAATCTGAATAAATAATGTTGATTTACCTTTCAAGAGAGTTTTACATAAATCTATCCGTTGACCCTTGCCGATATTTCTAACGTAAATGATTCAGAAAATGTTGTCGCCAAGCCGTTATAATATTAGACTTGATTTCAAGTCTGAGATCGCGGTTATTTTTATCTGCATCAGCCACGCAAAACGCCATTTACCCCTATATCACAGCCCTAACTCGCGATATGTGATCGAAGGTTAATGTCGGAGGTTAATACACAAGAGGGCGCTATTTTTATTGGCTTCAGGCAGACAAAAAACCACGATTACAGACTTGGAACCAAGTCTAGCTTGCATGCACACAGCCTAGCCAATGTACCCGTCGTCTGTACGCGCATCACGATGTTCACCACGCGCATCGGCGTTTGCGAATGAGACATGTTGCTGCGTTGGTGGCGTAATTTTGTCCCAACCCTTCCTTCCCCCTGGGACAAAACAACAATCAAAGAAAATGTTTTTTAAAAGAAAGACGAAGTCCGAATCAAGCAAAAAAACACAACAACAATCAAAGAACGAATATTGAAAAGAACAAAACAAAAAATCAAAAGACAAATTGGGTCGAATGTCCAATACAGTCGGACTAAAGACAAATCCCAACAACTAATAAGGTTAAAAATTGAAACAAACTAGTACTAACTAACTAATAAAAAATATTGAGGGCGGTTTTCAAAAGTTCTTTGATTGTTATTTTTTTTAGTTTGATTCAGACTTTGTCTTTCTTTTAAAAACTTTTTACTTTGATTGTTGTTGCGTTTTTTAGTTTGATTCAGACTTCGTCTTTCTTTTAAAATCTCTTTACTTTGATTGTTGTTTTGTCCTATAATTTAGAAATTTATTAATTTACTAATATAAATATTATGCACCGCGTGCCGTGCATAATTTGCAATTAAACGGAGGCACTTTTCAGAAGTTGCGCACTGACTGGACTAGTTCCGTGTCTATTATCCTAAAGCGTGACGTCAAATCTTCAGGCTACAAGCGAATTTCTGACGGTGCAGTTAATGATGGAACGCCGTAGCGGACATAAAATGTATAATAAAAAATCTATGGCCGCCAGAACATAAATCTCTGACGGCGAGAACAATTTTGTTTTCAATAAAAAATGGGAGGGGACTGCCCCTCACCCCCTTGGATACGCACCTGTAACAAGTTGGAGGTTTGCATTATATAATTATTGTAAAATTTAAGAAAAATCATGTATGAAATGGTCTAATATACTCTCATTATTTCATAGTACCAAGGAATTTTTTTACAAAATATTCGTGTCTGTGTGTTTTCTTCAATTTCGTTTCTAATTAAAATGTATAATATAATTACAGATGATTAGTAATGTACTTGATGTCATATATTCAAAATATTTTCATAAATTCAGTTTCTATTAAAATGTTGAGAAGAATCCCTCTAATTTTATTTTAACTAGGAACAGTCAGATGCCATTTGTATAGTGGTATAATTTTTATTGTGATATTTTGTTAACAAAATTAAAAAGTTTAAAATAATTATTTTATTTCCCCTTTTCTGTATATGATCTAGAATAATAAGGACTTGCCTGCTTAGTCAGTCATCCTAGTTCATTGCTTAAAAACAAAGAAAATCATAACTTTGGAAAACCTTGAGGGGTCATTGTCACCAGGGTACTCCCTAGGCCAGGCGCGGATCCAGGGGGGGGGGCCGCGGGGGCACGTGCCCCCCGGGTAAATTGAGTAAAAAAAATAAAATAAAATAAAAAAAAGGAAAAAAAAAATAAAAAAGAGGGGGAGGTCAGAGAAAAGGAGGAGTAACCTAAACAAAAAAATACCGGCGACAATATTAAACATCTGCTGTGTCTACCTTTGGCATAAAATAAATACTGAAAAATGCAACAAGAAAAAAAGGTTATCAATCATGCCATGGAACTGAAACCCTCTTTTGAGAGAAAACCGAAGTATTTCCCGGAGCTCGGAGATTTCAACTCTCTCCATCTCAACATCTAATCCTCTTGGGGGAGTTGATTACCGGTTAAATGGCCACAGCCAGCAGGAAACAATTGATCACTTGACTGAATGATTTGATCGTTTTGCCAAAATCCTTTTTGAGTGGCCTAAACGCACACATTCTTTTCAATTAATAAAATATTCAGTGCCATCATGTCCAGTAATGAAACCATGTATTATTTTTTTGATCGTTGAAATTGGTGCCACAAACAAATAGACCTTGGCTTTTAAAAGAGAAAATCGTCTCATCATGATAAAGTTGTATTTGTACCCCAAAACCACGAACGTTCTTTGACCAAAGTACATCACGTAGTATACTTCGTTTGAGCAGCTTAATTATCTGGGCTCCTTGCCAAAATTCCTTTGCAGTGAATATAGCCTTGAACGCAAGGCTGTGATGCATCTCAACAAAATTATGGTCGTATCATCTCTCCGTTAGTTACTACTTACTAGTTAGTAAGTTTTGTTTATAGGCCTGCTTCAAACGTCGAACTTTTGCCGTATCTAATTAAAATAATGACCCAAAAATTTACATTACATGTAATAAGGAGAAACTGCTGGAACAGTTCAACAATGAGTCTTTTTCAGCAGGTCGGAAACGCATGAGAAAGGTGGCTTTTCCCGATGTTGAAGAGGCTGCTTTGACCTGGTTCAAAGCTGTACGGGCCGAAAACATTCCGATTTCGGGTCCAATTCTTCAAGAAAAGGCCAGGTCTTTGGCAAAGAAGTTAGGACATCCAGACTTCAGCTGCAGTGATGGGTGGCTTGACCGTTTCAAAACACGCCAAGGCTAACGTCAACGCGGTGCTGGAAATGCGCTCAATCCCTTTTTTTTATAGCTCTGTTGCGTAGCCAAATCTCACACCAATGAGTTGTAGGTCATCATTGATTTCGAAAGCTTTAACAAAAATTTTATATTTTTTGGAAAACTTTAAAAACAAAAATCATGCCATTTCAAACAAATTAATAAATATGTAAGACGTTTATAACAAATTTTTAAATGTTGCATCTTGTGTGCTTAATTCCCCGTGCTACAAAAGGTTACTTTGCGGGCGTACGATAATTTATGCACGCAAGGGGGGGGGGGAAGGTAAAATGGCGACCTCGGCTAACTCGAACCTCCGCGTAAGTCGAAGTTTGAGTTCATTCCCCTGAGATTTGACTTATCGAGATTTCACTGTATTTGAATTAGACACGGCAGAAAGTCGACGTTTAAAGCAACTGACTTCTGCCGTAAGTTCGACAGGCAGGTCTTGCCGCTCTGAACGCCAGCTCGTCTCTGGACTCTTTCTGGTGATATGGGGTTTCCAAGCAATGCTCCCATATCAACGATGTGGTCTAACCAGTGTGAAGTATAATTTCTCTTCGATGGACTTTCAGGCCAGTCTCGGTTAGCCCTTAGCAATCTTCTGAGGAACTGATTGATTTATTTTAGTCAACCCATTCTTAAAGACAATTTTCCTCCACGAATTTAGTTAATGGAGATGACTTCATAAAGTTTAACACAGCCTCATTATGGCAATTAATTGATTGCAGTTTCTTTTATATTATATTTGATTTTCCACAGAAGCTTCGGTGATAAAAATATCCAAGGATGTGTCTCATAAAAGGTTGATAAAAAAGGATTAAAAATTAAGGGTGCAGAGTAAAAAATAAAGCCACCATCTAAGGTGAACAGCGCCTTCAGTTTGGTGTACTGTCATTATTGAGAAAAGTGGATTTTTTGTATCAATTTCCAATGATGATTATAGTGACTTTTTTCAAATACTTCCCAAAATTAGTTAGTCTACATTTCGTTTGCAATCGGTAGTCTGTGATCGGGTGCAAAGCAAGCTAGTCTGGTTTCTTGACCCAATTCCTCCACGTCTACAAATTGTTCCGTTTCATCTGAAGAAGGGTCGTCGGGGTACCGTGTGGAAATTACAAACGCCGATGTCAATTTACTGTCGGATTCTACGCGAGTACGCATAGGCCTGCGAAGTACGATGAGTCTTGCAGCTGATCTGCCGATGGTTTTAACACAGGGCAAGGAACAGTATGAAATCAAGCCCTTTTCTTGAAAATTTCAACTGGACTGAATTCCGGATAAATTAAAACTGAAGTCAAAAACTGCAAATTAAATGCCAACAATCGGGGAGGGAGAAACTTATATTGTTGTAGTCATGACATTGCTAAAATAATGATATAATATATATATATATATATATATATATATATATATATATATATATATATATATTCTCCATATAATCTTGAAAACTTTTGCAAAAAAAGTCAGGTGAAACTGGCCAGGAATCGCCTCAGATTGCACCACAGAGCATCCAGAATCCAACATTTTCCGGGGCCCTTAAGCGGGCCCCGGACCCAACGCCGTAAGGGCTTCGCGCTCGCACTTAATAATAATAACAATAATAATAATAATAAACATTTGTAGCGCGCACATATCCACCCTGCTGGGCGCTTAAGGCGCGAAAACAAAGAAAAAAAACATGATTACAAACAAATATACAATGTTAGCATAGGAAAAAAAATGTTCGTGTTGGGTGTGCCCCCCGTCTAAAAAATTCCTGGATCCGCGCCTGTAGGCGATCAACAAAATACACAAACCTGCATAGGATTGAGATTACCCAAGAACCATTGGGAGTACACTATGTGCCAATGACCCAAGTTCTGATTTTAGTAGTTCTCAAAGGTTTTGAAAAGGACTTAGAATATTATGTTTATTCTAGACTCTGTTTTCCTTAATAAACAATCAGTTCAAGTTATTAAGCTTTCCACTAGGCCTGTAACGTGTCTGATTATCATTAAAAAAATTGGGATGAAATATATGATATTCCGTTTCTAATTTCTCATTATTTGTGTTCTTTCCTCTAAAATTTGACAAAGACAGGATCTAAACTGGTCATCAGGCTTACTGATGGGCGTTTTTCTGGGCAGTTTTAACCCCATTTCTCGATCCAACATCTCACGCGTATATAATATTCCCAGGGACCTCCAAAAGCTACATTCAAGAGAGGGCGCTACGGGCGCTAAATGCATACAATTCACAAATAGTAATTTTGAGTCTCAAAGTTGTTTTAAACTAAAAAGTGAAAAATAAAAGTTGGCACAATAATTGGTTTTCTTTTTAAGAAACCACCCCAAATGTTACTTTACAAAGGTTTTCTTTTCTGAAAGGTTCCTTTCCGCTTGAGAACAACATAGTCTTATTATATTTCCGGTTTGTATATCTAAAATACTCGAAACAGGAAGACAATAATAATGTATTTTTTTAACCTTTTCTCACAAATCCTAAATTGCATATAAAGCATTACATTTGAGGGTACAATGTTATAGGCTTACAAATTATTTAAGGACTAACCTTTTTTGTGCTCATAAAACATAATTCTGTTTAATATCCCGATAGCCGGTCTGCGTACATAAATAAACTTCCATTGAAAACAGAAAACGTCACAATTTTTGTTTTAAAAAGCTTGAAAGAAATGAAACACACAAATTCATTATGTACTGGTGATCCAGGGGGAGGAGGATTTAGGGGGTTGGGTTTGGGGTAGGTCATGCCGGTCCCTCTCCCTACCCCCCCCCCCCGCCCAATCATAATAAGAAAACACCGAGACTGTATAGATGGTGTGACCAAATGACATCACATTAGCCCAAATGTCAAACTGCGCCGGACAAAAAATATACACTGGTCTATGACAAGAATAAATAAAATTTGATATTTTGAGATAGGCCTATCAGCAGAACAATTCATAAATTGATTTATTTTAATAACGTCTCAAATCTTATTCATCTGAAAATGTAAAATGATGTTATGTGGAGAAGTACAAAATGTACCAACTCAACATACAAATGCACTTTTACCCGGCGGGAAATCACCCTGGTACTCATAAGGTCACACAAAGTGTAAACAAGTCACATAGTCTATACACCTGTCTAGCATAATGTTGCCTAACATCATAAGTTAGTTATTAGCTAATATCAGGCGTTGGTTCTGGGTAATTTGCCATGACTGCATATTTCCACTTGTGAATATAGTAACAGAAATACGGCATAACCAACAAGTTCAAAGAGTCACCTTAACAAAGTGATGAAAATCATGTGAAAAAAGAATACTAAGGTAAATTCCACTTTCGAGAAGGTCTATGGGACTATGTAGAAAAAAATTGTAAAAATAATGTCTTTCACGGATTTTTTATTTGCTGTTTTTAAATATAGCCATTCCCAGTGTGTCCACATGAATGAGAAATAGAAATTAAGTTACCATAGCCTTACACAAAATGAAATGATCCAGTTTATTGTTCTGAGCACCACCCATTCAAAAACCCGGTCATACTATTGCTATGTTAAACCAAAGCGCTTGATCTACAAAACAACAAAAGTCATGGGAAGATTTAATCCTATTGAGTACTCCGTGTTTATTTTATTGACAGACTATAGATAGGTCTAATTGATCTGGAATAGCGTCAGAATCATTGGTTCAGTCTGACCCAGAAGTCTAGTTAGAAATAAATGTCTCAGTCAGATGTCTTAAAAAGGGGTATGACACTATCGGAACACTTATAAGGTCACTTCTGACCCAGTAGTTTTAGCAATAAACCCACTAAAAAAAAACGCAAAATTTGACCAAATTCATGAATTCTGTTTCTGGTAATTGTATGAGGTCAAAATGTAACAACAACAACAACAACAACAACGACGACGACGACGACGACGACGACGACGACGACGACGACGACGACGACAACAACTACTACTACTACTACAACTACAACTACTACAACAACAACAACAACTACAACAACTACAACTACTACAACAACAACAACTACAACAACTACAACAACTACAACAACTACAACAACTACAACAACAACAACTACAACAACAACAACAACAACAACAACAACAACAACAACAACAACAATTACAACAACAACAATTACAACAACAACAATTACAACAACAACAATTACAACAACAACAATTACAACAACAACAATTACAACAACAACAATTATAATAATAACAATTATAATAATAAAGATTTTTAGCGCGCACATGTACCGAGATACATGTACCTACAATGCAATTGAAAATATACACTCACTGGCCATAAGTATTGCAACATCACCAAAGTTCAGTTTGGAGAACTGTGTTACAATAATTTATTTTATTTTATTTACACGACTTAAGACTTCTTGAAAGTGCCTGTGTTTTGAAGTCAATGTTCGTTTTTACTGTTCTTGCTCGGAAATTATGTAATACACGATCGATGAAATCGGATTAAATTATCATCTCACCTGTTACTGTAAAGTGCTATTTTGAGCATGTTGAAATACTTTTGGCCAGTGAGTGTACATCGTCTTTGAAGAATTGTGACATAAGATGAGTTTTAAGCAGCGACTTAAATCTAGTCATACTATGACAAGATTTGAGTTTAGTTGGAAGATGATTCCAGTAGACTTCTGCCAATAGTAAACTTTAAAAAAATAGTTCTTTTAGGCCAAAAAAGTCTCAGGTTTTTGGACATTTTTATTTATTTATTTATTTTTGCTATGAAACCATGTCCAATTGCAGCCAAAATTGCTGAATCGATTGGATTTCTGCCGTGCTGTATTTTGAACGACTTTTTCACATAGGGGTATGAGCGTTTGCCCGGTTTGTGAGGCCACTCCTACCATACTTTGTATATGGGAAACATGGTCCCTGCGTGTATTTCCATGTTGGCAATAAAAGCGCGTCACCGCACCTCAAGCCGACGATGACTAGAAACCGGAGACATTTTGGCCTTAGGCAACTGCAAAAATAGCCAAAAAAAAAAAAAAAAAAATGCAAACACTACATTATTCTTAAGGTTGTCCCTTCACAAGGACGTCCGTCGGGATATGGCAAAGCTACTTTAATAGTAAACTATGTTAACGCATGTTGGAGGCGGCCCAGACCAATCACCCATTCCAAGACAGGTGCATGTTGATGCACTACCAGGGCTGAAGCGATAGCCGTTATTACAACTGAACGTACACACACTGTTGACTCTGTTGTCGTCGGTACAGGTTACTTGTCCATTGGGGCAATGGTTAATTGGGCTGCAGTATTCCTCTGAAAAGATAACAAATAAAAACAAATACAAAATTAATTGATCATGCGCAATGTGTGTGTAAGCTACGAAGACAGAATAAACTAGAGCTCAAGTGTTTGTTAGAACAAACACACGGTGTTCGTGTCAACTTCCGGTTCAATCAAATTATCATCGATGATATCAATCATATTTTTGCAAAGGTGTATCATCTTTTATTATAACAATATAAATTTCATATTCAAAAGACCTATCAGTTTTGCGTTAGAATGTGTTAAAATTGAACATCCTGTTTAGACCGGAAGTAAAGGTCAGATCAGGTGATTTATATGACACTTCCTCATGATCATAAAAATAACGTTAGTATCTGATTTGGTTCAATATCTGAGATTGGAAAATGATCCCTTTTAAAAATGCCGCTAGGGGGCGCTCTGAACTTTGATGACGTCATCAAATATATTTTTTAAAGATAAGATGTCACTAATCAATAAAATATGTTGTCTACCTGACTGTCGGATGAGCTGTCTGTCTGTTGTGTGTCTGATTACCAATTTACCAATTGAGAAATTATTATCTAAAACCTTTTGGTATGAAGTTGGTACACAATCAATTATCCTGATAATGCCACTGAATTTACAAATAAGTTGCCGTCCGGCCACCTTTTGAAAAAAAAAACGTGATTTTCATCATTTTCTGAAGAAATAAATTAGGACCTATTGTGATGAAACTTTCATGCGTTAGATTTATTATTTCTTGAAAACTAGCGCGTTGAAATGAACGTGTGTTTCTACAAATATTCTCTTTAAATAGAGATCGATCAAAGTGTGTCATTGTTATTAATTACATACCACAAGTAGGGAACCCTGGTGACCAGTCGCAGTAATCCTGACAAGTTGATTCTTCTGGTCCAACAAGAGTGTATCTCGCACGACAGTCAAATGTACACACTGAGCCAACATTGAGCCCGTTGGTGCAAGTATGCGAGCGACGTCTAGACCATGGAATATTTGGGCACCTGTGGACGACGACTGAAAAAAAAAATCAACCAAGCATTCACTTTGTTTTATAATATTGCATATTAAACAAATTCATTGTAAAAAATATTTTAAAAAAAGGAGAACGAACTCTACTCGATTTGTCCTATACTATAGGGATCTACCAAACCCATCCACCTATAGTTTCGTTCAAATCTGTTCATAACTTTTGGAGATATCTTGGAAAAAGAAAAAGCACAAACACACACAAACGCATACTCCAACAAACACATACCCCCCAATTTGTGGGGTACCGGTACCATTGTCGCCATTGTGTGAGAACCCAACCAGTTAGTCTTTTGGTAAACGAGGCACACCCCACACATACTCACAACATATCCTCCAAACATCCACCTTCGAGGACGGATCGGAGATAACAAGATTAATTTTCATGTCAAGAAAAGGCTTATATTAACCATAAGTTAAAAAAGACAATGTTTCAGGTTGTAACCCTAGTGCTAGATTTGAAAGAATACCGTACATATTTACAGTAAGAAAAGGAAACGTTTCAAAATGATTGGTACCTCCACTAAATTCCCATCATATCAGCTTTCCGATAACAATTCTGTGATTTTGCAGCAAGTAATTACGCTTCCAGTATCCTTTTATCCTGATTGAATACCTTCTGCGGTAATTACCAGGCCCAGGCCCTAGCCGGGAGCGCCTTCAGTGAGGTGTAAGCCGAGCCTAAATATATAGACACAAGCACATTAAGACTATGCACCCCTACCTACCCAGGGAACGATTTCGTTCAAAAATGTTGTATAGCAAAACTGTGATGTAAAAAAATGAATTTGCATAGCAAAATAATTTTTGTATAGCAATCTGTGAATTTTGTATAGCAAATTTAAAAGGGCTTAAAATTACAGTATGTGGTGTGCATAGGTGTTACAAAAATTCACGTGTTTCTTTCTTCTAGGCCAATTTCTTCATTATTTTCGCAAAATTGCAGTCATTCGTGAAAGTTAGTCCTCCGTCTGTTTTCTTTTTTGTTTACATTGTTATATCGATCGCTAAAACAGAGGCAATATCACGAAAACAAATTACCGACTGCGACATGTTCGGGTGCTTTTCAAAGTGAATTTCGCCGAGTGTAATGCTACGGTACTTTGTGGTATGATCAAGCTTGATTTTGATTATTAACAATTTGTCAGGAAAATGAGTGGCTCATCGTGGTTGAAAGTGCAATCATATTGTGTGCCGAAATGATTCTAAATCTCACCACTACATATATAAATGAATGCTCATTTTGTTAAATGTTCAAAAACTTTTATTATAAAACGAAGTTGTAACGTTTCTAGAGTTCCTTTGAATACGGCCGTAGTGATCGTATGAAAGCGTACGTGTGAACTGAACATGGTACTGTTGTGTATAGGGGGTGGCTCAATTGCTCAATGTTCCAACCCCCAAACTCAGCAGAAGAAAAAAATAAACACGTGCGAAGCTAAAAAAAAAAGGGCGGTTGTTGCGTGTTTTCCAGTTCAGGAATTTTGCCTGTAGTTAATTCATCAGCAGAAAAATAATGCATGCACATAGAATTTTAGGCCTTGCGGATAAAATCCTTACGGACTGCTGGGAAATAAAGTTGCATGTACGGATGCACATAGGTAAAACCATTGCACGTGTTCATTGTTGTTGCATCAAGACCGTAGCGTCGTGATGTCATCGTTGACCACGTACGTCACACGGATGTACCCCCGGCGTGGTCTGGACACACAGAAACAAACCCAGTCGGGACGAATCCCTTGATATTTTTTGGTCGGAAATATACATGTAAACATTATTTCGGGAAAGGTTTGTGAATATGATTTCAAAAATGTTTATTATTAAACCACAATAGTGAAAACATCTGTCGCAATTTGTATCGCAACATCTGTGATGTATTGTTTGAAATTCCATCGCAGATTGTCCAAATTACCCTACCCCATCCAATGCTGATGAGAGCTTTGAATTAGGCTAGAACGTCGCGCCGCCAAAATATCTTCAACCCTTACCACATGTTGGAGTCGTCCCCGACCATCCACTTTCCCCACAAATGCGCGTTTCAGTTCCACCAGCGATGAACTCGTAGCCATAGTTACACGTGTAAGTACACACGCTATTGAGCCGGTTGTAGTTGGTGCACCTAACTCCTCCATTGGGAAGACTGGTCAACGCTGGGCTGCATGTTTTCACTTATATGAGGGGAAATCAGAAAATTGTGCATTAATTTTGACGAGGTTCGGGTGCCAGATACAATATTGTTTTGACTAAATGCCTAATGATGTTTGGTTACCTTGGCAAGTTGGGAATGCTGGGGACCAGGCGCAGTTACTTTGACAAGTTGTTGTGCCTGATCCAACGATATCGTATCCCTCCTGACAATGAAATGTACACTCTGAGTCAACACAACGTTCATTGGTGCAGGTATGTGAGCGACGAATACACCATGGAATAATTGGGCATCTGGGGGACACTGAAAACATATATACAAAATAAATATACAAGATTTATTAAGTGACTGCATGAGACGTGTAGCTGTGCATGGTGAAAAGGATAAATAAAGACAGTCACACAATGTACAAATTCGATTTCGATTATTATGCTCTGATCGTCTTCAGGAGAATGCCGGACTCTGGGAGATACTGCTGCTTAAGTAGACTGCTGGGGATTTGCGGGAAGACTGGATGCTAGGGGATATTAAGTAATACTTTGGCTTTTACATTTCCCAGGTGTGCATAGACCTGTTTGAAATAAGACCATCCAGGACCCAAGTTCATAGTGCTGCAAGTGCAACTAATTTGTGCTTATAAATACAGGGTAAGCACAGAATATTTAGTGCACTAGCCGTGTAAGCGCTGTCATGACTTGACGTGCTTATTTTTTGCTCTGTCAAACCATAAAGGTCAAACCGACCGGAATCATTCATCATTTTGCACATTTTTGAAAATTTAAAATGTCACATTCTATTGTACAGTTGGCGACTCGACGAGTTGGCGACTCGAGTTGGCGACCAAAGTTGGCGACTCGAGTTGGCGACTCGGACTCTTGTCGCACTTGAGTCGCATCATTTTGTGACAGGTTTTACCTCCGAAACGTCATGCACACCGAAGTTGTATGAAACCGAAATCTACTCCGTCATCAAAATGTTTCCAATGATCAATATTTATGTCAACATCAGTTTCAAGCTCAAGAATAGCCACATTAAAATCTTCGATTTGAAGATGACTGAACGGGAGAACCTGAAAAAGCAATCTAAACACCAACAGAACTGCATCTTTCAAGCTCATTTATTGGTTGATTACACACGGAACATTGATCAATATTAGAACAATATTAATGTCATGTAACGCATGCAGGAACAACATTAATGAGAGATTTACTGGTAGCGTTGATTTGAATCTTGATCAGAACTTCTACTCCAAAATCATTGTAATTCTGAATTTTGATTGTCTGGCCAGTTCTCAGAGCAATTTATTAGTGTTATTTACATTTGAATCCTTTTCAAAATATTCGATCATCTTGTTGACTACATTAATTAATCTATTGGACAACAAAACTTGGTAGTAGTATTGTCTAAAACATTAACATTTACTCGTGTCAAGAGAGACTTCTGGGAGAATATACATTTCGTACTAATTTAAAATAAACTTGTTCCTCAGGAAAGGTTGTTCGCATTATTACAAATTCTCCTTACATCAGCGCTCACACTGAATCTATATTTCGTGATTTGAACTAGACCATATTTAAATATTTATTTAAATATGTTTTCATTTACCTCATCATAGAACTTCTGTAATCCAATATAACATTAAATTTTCTTGTCCAAAAATCTGGAATAACTTATCATTGTCACTTCATAGAAACACTGGCCCATAAATATTAAGCATAAGCTGAAAATGTACCGGGTATACCCTCTTTAAATATCCTTGTGAGACTCTTATACTCTTATACAATATTGTAAGCCATAGATCAGTCTGTTATCTGTTATCTAATTGTCTTTTTTGTAAAGGCATACCTTTCTCAAGCTCTGTTTTCTAGGCCATGTCTTCCCTTTAATGGCTGTTATTCTTAACAAAAAAGCTTACCAGCCAAATTGTCACGTAATGCATATTGCTTGTGTGAAGTTCTCAGCTAAATTTTGCTTAGATAATTTTTCTGCTAAGCTATATGAAATTGGGCTTTGGTCGTCCTTTAATAGATCACAGGTTCCTGTCTTACCTCGACAAGTAGGGAACGCTGCTGACCATACGCAGTTACTCTGACAAGTTGATGTGGTCGATCCAACGACATCGTGTCCATTTCGACAATGAAATATACACACTGAGTCCACATGACGGCCGTTTGTGCAGGCGTGGGTGGTGCCGCCCGATGGAATAGTTGGGCAGACTGTAAAGCAAACAAAATAATAAGTAGAGCTCAAGTGTTTGTTAGAACATACACACGGTGTTCGTGTCAACTTCCGGTTCAATCAAATTATCATCGATGATGCCAATCATATTTTGCAAAGGTGTATCATCTTTTATTATAACAATATCTATTTCATATTCAAAAGACCTATCAATTTTGCTTTAATTTGAACTTCCTGTTTAGACCGGAAGTAAAGGTCATGTCAGGTGATTTGAAAACTTCCTCACGATTATGAAATAATAACGTTAGTACCTGTTTTGGTTCAATATCTGAGATTGGAGATTATTCACTTTTAAAAATGCCGCTAGGGGGCACTAAGAAATTTGATGACCCTATAAAATTGCTTCAGAATATTTTTTCACTTAAACTTCCGGTTTCAACGGGAAGGAAAGGTCAGATTGGGGTCATGTCTGTGTACGAAATGTCACACAATTCAAGATCTTTAAGGTGATGCAAATATTTTGAGCAAACAAATTCTGAAAATGAAAATCGCAAATAAAAGGGATTACATTTTAACGTAATGGCGGCCATATTGGATTCCCAGAATGCATTTCAAATAATCACGACTCAATTTTGTCCAGTTCAGTTTTTGGAAGTTGACAACAAACCAAAAAATCCATAGGCCCTATTAATAATCTATCTTACAGTATCAAAAATCTAGTAGGCCTAGTTACTACTAGAAAGTGGACCTGATCAAAAGAAACGGTTGCCCATTGGGGGTCCTAACGAATAGTAAGGAAAAGTCAGATAAATTGACTGTGATTTTCTAGAGATATTATAAACAGCACGGGGAAACTTGTGCTTCCCCAGGCGTAGGGTTAATAGGACATTGTACAATATCCCAAAAGAGCACAGTATTATATTTTTTCTGCTGGGACACAAAATGTCAAAATTTAATGTCAAAATGTGAGAGCCGACTTTGAAAAATTAAGTCTATCAGGACATTTGTCACCAAAACTAAATAAGCTTGTGGATAAAGGTCAACTTTCAAAGCAACAGGTTTTTTGTTTTGAGAGAAAATTCATCTGTGTCTGCAATGTCAAAGATCTGGGTCATACTGCTCACGAAGATCAAGTAGTGTTCCATCGAAAATTACATCCAAATTCATGTTAAATTGTGTTCTTAAAAAATATAATGAGGATACAAAATAAAAAAGGCGTACCTTGGGGTCGTCCCCACCACCAACTCTCTAGATACAAAGACAAAAGTTGATTTATTAAAAGAGAAAAAGATAACATTTTAGATTCGATAAAACTTCTGTCAATGAGAATGTTGAATTAAATACAAATACAAAATTAATAAATCAAATTAAAAAAATAACTAGACGTAAGTTTTTGTCTTGGGTTAACTTCCGGTCCAATAAAATGAGCAATTGATGACGTCATAATCATATTTTTGAAAATGTCTGACATCTTTTATCATGACAATATCAATTTCATTTTCAAAAGACCTATAAATTATCAGTTAGAATGTGTTAAATTTTATGTTCCTGTTTGGAACGGAAGTAAAGGTCAAGTCAGGTAATTTGTGCCATAATGACACAATTATTCTTCTTCATAATCATGACAAAATAATATTAATAGTTTGGTTCAATTTATTTATTTATTTATTTATTTATTTATTTATTTATTTATTTATTTATTTATTTTTTAATATATCAAAGACTAAAAATATAATGAAACATATCATTTGGTTATTACATAAATTAAAATGGAAATAATGCACTAACCATTTAGAAATTTGCTAACCGGCTAACCAAAACCAATATTTAAAAATAAACACCCAACAATTTTGGAAAAAATTACCAACCATTTTGTTGTTCTAAACTCTGTTTCGCCACATTGGTTATTAAACAATCATTGTGGGAAGTTTATTGATGTTTTTCGTTTTAAAATTATACACATTATTCCATTTGCAAAATCAAATTTAATTAAGTTGATAAAATAATAAAAAGTAAAGAAATAAAATATATAAGTTAAAAAGAAGATCTTGATCTCTTGCCAAAAAAATCTAAATTAATTGATTTTTGTATTTAAATTAACTCCAGTGCCTGAAAACCTTTTGTCAAGGGCGCATTTGAAAACTCGTACCATGAAATTGTTTGCCCATAAACGTAAGCAAAAATAACAAATAAATTCTTTTAAAAATCTGCGCAGAAAACCTCTTTCTGTGAACATTTCAGCTTATTATACGATTTCTAATTAAAAATGTACTGCCCGTGTTTTTTGCTATTTTACTGGTAATTTAGTAATTCAGTATTGTTTTAAACATTGCTATTTTACTTGAGGAAAGGGAAAACAAATAGTAAACATTTTCAAATTTCACAAAATAATCGTGAGAAGTATACGGTATTATCTTACAATAATTAATGATGACTGAATGATGATTAATGGCCTTAAATTAATGTTGGGTCATAATTACAGATAAACCAAGCTTCTGACAATTATTTTGTGAAACATTTGATTTCAAAGTATTTGATATCCTTTCAAAAATAAAATTCACAATGATCTGATTCAAACTTCAAGTGATGCATCTTTAACGAGAAAATATTAAACGCGCATTAAAATATGTTTGTATTCATTCTAGATGTTATGGAAAAGCATTCAGTCAAAAAATAATTTAATAAGCGTTTGTATTAAAATGACAGAACTGGAACAGAAATAGAACAGAAATGGAACAGAAATCTGCCTTGGAATTACATAAATTAATGTTACTAACAAGATTGCACCTCAGACAGAAATATTTCAAAGGATGTTGGATAACATGAAATTTACATCAAGTGAGGTGTATGTAAAACTTTAACCTGGTATAAATACATAATACATCAATAAACAGTAACGCTGGACACAATTATATTGAACAAAATACATGTTTACAACTACAGAACATTTAGCCTTGGGTAAGGCAAAAACTATTGACAGATAAAATTTAAATTCTAAGATAATTCCCTTCTTAAAAGGACAGTATCTTCACGATCAACAGGGCATGGAATCGGAGTGCTAGTTTTATATTAACCCAGTGACTGAAAATAATATCCCACATAACAGTCATATTACTGTTGCTGCTACATAAATGAGCCAGTAATTTTCACTCACAGAGTTCATCTTAAACTAGGACACCGATTCCATGCCCCGTTGAAGGTCTGCTGTGATCGTGTGGATATTATCTCTTTAAGCATAAAACCACACTGAGCATACCTGCAGTAGGTGCAAGGAGGAGCACCGTTAACAACACGACAATCAGAGTCTTGGAAATCATCTTCGAAACTCAATGTTAACAAATAGCCGACTGAGAAACTGGGAGATGCAGGAGCAAAATCCAATACAGTACGTCACAAATGCCTCCCCAGTCCAATCTGATGATCACACTACGTGGCGCACGGTATTGGCCAACCTTAATCTTTACTTCATAATTATAGAGTACTGTACAAGTAGCAGGAGAACATAAAAGGTCGCCAGTCAAAGTTGCACATAAAGCACGTACGTTCTGTGGCAAAGTTTAGCTTGTGCGCATGCGCGACTTCAAGGCTTAGCTTGTGCGCATGCGCGACTTCAAGGCTTATTAGCATACTAAGTAGGCGATGTAAACAAACGAGGTTTTCGCGATTTTTTTTGTCATCACTGTTAGCCGCATTATTCATGATTGTATCAGTGTATTGACCCTTATTATGTTAACAAAGACTCTTTCACGTCACTGTTGAGCCTAATTTCCACAAAATCCAAACAGAAAATCCCTGCGAATTTGTTCGTGGATAAAATAGTCAACTCGGGGACATTTTTGTCATTGGATATTAAGGCACTTCTATTTGGGCTATAAAAACGATGTTAAAGTTTTTAGGGAAAAATAAAAAAAATAGAAATGATTCATGAGGGTATGAAGTTCACGGATGTGTAAACATTGCGTTACTACCATTTTTCTTTTGGTAGTGACTAGACGTTTGCATATATTGAAAATTCTGTTGTTACCCCTCCCGAATGATGTAGTTTGTCTTTAGTACATGGGTGGCAATTCTCTCTATATCCTTTGTGATGGGAGCTGTCAGGGGCCTTTGTAAGATTTGTTCAATCTCTGTTGGTTGATCTCAGTTGCTGCTGGCCTTCCTCGCTTTCTCATGACCTACCACCTATGCTTTGCTGTGAAAACTCCCGGCAAATTTCACAAGGATTTCCATGTTCAGGCCAGTGGAGACGGGGTATCTCTGGGTATTTGCGGTTTTTGCTGATTTTTGACAGACAGCTTAAGCAGATATGAGAAGAGTGCTACTATGGGTTATCACATGTCAAATCTAGTGAGAAAGTGTCCTTGATCCTTGTATACAAACGCGGCTTGAGTTTGGTGTAGAGTTCTCTCGTACAAGTGATTGTAAATGACTTCGTGCTAAGTACGGGGTTTATCGATTGAGCCAAAGATTGAATAAACACACAACAATGAGACAGGATTACTAGTTGACGATCACTTCTTTTATTAGTCACTGATGCAAACTCATCAGTTCCTCTCTTTATCCCAATCAATCTCCGCCTGACTTCTTATTCCATCAGCAAACATATTTAACCTCTTTGCTTATTATTTTCATTCTTGAACAAAATATAGGTTTTCCCGGCCAATTTCAACAAAAAATCATTCAATTTCATCAACACGCTTTCAAATTCACGCGATTTTGATAATTCAATCCAACTAGGGTTTCTCTTTCGATATTATTGCATTCAATTTCGTTTTCGTGCACACATGATTTCTTTCTTTTCATTCTATTTCGTTTATAGGCATTCAAAACTACAAGATCACCATTCTTATGTTGAATATCTACCACATTTTCGCAATAGGTGCAATCAAATTCAGAGTCATCGAAGCGCACCAGCCTGTTGCTGCTTGCTTTGACGAAATTGAATGAACTTAGCGACCATTTGAAATTGAATGATCGTATTTGTCGAGTGAATGCTCAAGTGTTGAAATTGAATGATCTTATTTGTCGAGTGAATGCTCAGGTGTTGAAATTAAATGACTCTTTTTAACTGTTGAATGCTGATGTAGCTGAGCATTTATTTTCAAACGAAATTGAATGAGCCGGGTATCAAATTGAATGATTTTTTTCCGAAATTGGCCGGGAAAACCTATATTATTTTCTTAGAAAGATCAACTCACGCATACGCTTACGCACGCATGCAGCACGCGTATGCATGCAGCTCGCGTGTAAAGCAAGGGAATCATTTTAATAACAATAATTAATTTTCTGATTAATTTATGTTATATCACCATATCACTACAACTGTTTTAGATTTTCGCTTCGCTTTATAGGCAGAGCTCATTTGTCTGTTTACACAGATTCGACAAAGTGCTTCCAGAACAGTAAGATGATGCTCCATTTTATAGTTTCTAAAATGCCCCAAAAAGGAAAAGGAAAAAATGTAGTAAGAAAGTACGGAAGCCGGATAGTGCCAAGGAAAATATTTTTCATGAGTGCGTGAATATATTTTTTTGTACCATTTATCTGGCGGCCGCCACTTAATTATCTGGCGGCCGCCACTTATTATCTGGCGGCCGCCACTTAATTATCTGGCGGCCGCCACTTAATTATCTGGCGGCCGCCACTTATTATCTGGCGGCCGCCACTTAATTATCTGGCGGCCGCCAGATAATTAAGTGGCGGCCGCCAGATAATATTATCTGGCGGCCGCCACATAATTATCTGTACTACACGTTCTTTATTTATTTCGCGGGTTTAGAGTGCGCGCGCGCGTGTGGGGTTTCTTGTCTATTGATGGCCTCCGTGCACTTTCAGCTTATATTCAGAATGACGACACAGCCTCTTTAAGTAACATTCCAGAAAAAGTACCAGAAAAAGTTTGAGTTATGATACTTAACACTTGAGATAATGCTGTAAAGGTTACAATAGAAACAACAATAAATATGTATAAACATGTGTATAAAAGGCGTAGTTAGTAATAATAATAATAGCATTTATATATAGCGCTCTTACATACGGAAGCCGGATAGTGCCAAGGAAAATATTTTTCATGAGTGAGTGAATATATTTTTTTGTACCATTTATCTGGCGGCCGCCACTTAATTATCTGGCGGCCGCCACTTAATTATCTGGCGGCCGCCACTTAATTATCTGGCGGCCGCCACTTATTATCTGGCGGCCGCCCCTCAAGTATCTGGCGGCCGCCACTTAATTATCTGGCGGCCGCCACTTATTATCTGGCGGCCGCCACTTAATTATCTGGCGGCCGCCACTTAATTATCTGGCGGCCGCCACTTATCTGGCGGCCGCCACCAATTATCTGGCGGCCGCCGCTAATTATCTGGCGGCCGCCACTTATCTGGCGGCCGCCACTTAATTATCTGGCGGCCGCCACTTATTATCTGGCGGCCGCCACTTAATTATCTGGCGGCCGCCACTTAATTATCTGGCGGCCGCCAGATAATATTATCTGGCGGCCGCCACATAATTATCTGTACTACACGTTCTTTATTTATTTCGCGGGTTTAGAGTGCGCGCGCGCGTGTGGGGTTTCTTGTCTATTGATGGCCTCCGTGCACTTTCAGCTTATATTCAGAATGACGACACAGCCTCTTTAAGTAACATTCCAGAAAAAGTACCAGAAAAAGTTTGAGTTATGATACTTAATACTTGAGATAATGCTGTAAAGGTTACAATAGAAACAACAATAAATATGTATAAACATGTGTATAAAAGGCGTAGTTAGTAATAATAATAATAGCATTTATATATAGCGCTCTTACACGACTGAAAGGTATCACAGCGCTTTACAAAAATGGATCAACTTAATAATTTCTTAAATTAACAGTGAATAAAATGAGATGTAATTCTTAAATTAACTGTGAATAAAATGAGATGTACAACATAGCTAAAATAAATGAGTCTTAAGTTTACTTTTAAACATCTGAAGTTCACTAGTATGACGAATATCTGATGGGAGATTGTTCCACAGATTTGGCGCAGAAGCAAAGAAACCCTTATTTGCAGAACAAAGATGAGTGCGGGGTTTAGAGAGCATCTTTTGGTCAGAACTAGAGCGAAGTCCACTACGGTTAGGTTGGTATAGCGAGATAAGCTCGCATAGATAAGATGGTGCATTATTAGAAAGGCAATTAAAAGTAATAGTCATAATTTTAAAATCGATACGTTTTTGTACAGGTAGCCAATGAAGCTGTTGGAGGAGCGGAGATACATGGTCAGACTTTTTTGTCTTGAATATGAGTTTAGCAGCCCTATTTTGGAAGTCGCTGAAGTCTTTTAATTTCTTTGGCTGATGAACCTATGAGAAGTGAGTTAGCGTAGTCAAGTCGAGCAGTTACTAAAGCACGGACTGCATGGTGCCATGTGGTATCATCAATGAACATTCTGATACGTGATAAATTACGAAGATGAAAATTAACAGACTTACAAATTGATGATACATGATGGGACATGTTCATTGCACTATCAAATTCTACTCCAAGATTCCTTATAGTTTTGGATGGTTTGATAATAGTTTTACCTATGGTAAAAGAGATATCTGAAAACTTATGCAAAATGTTGGGATTGGCAGCAATAAAAAATTCGGTTTTGTCATCATTAAGGAGTAGCATATTTTTAGACATCCATGATTTGATTTCCGAAATGCATTTAGATAAAGTGGAAATTGCGCGATCTGATTCACCAGGTATTCGGGGATCAACTGAGTGTCATCTGCATAAAAATGGGCTTTGATACCAGGGTAGCGTGTGATGATATCATACATAGGTTGAGTATAAAGAAGGAACATCTGAGGTCCGACACATGAGCCTTGGGGCAAACCGTGAAGAAGAACCTTAGGATCAGAATATTCATTGGCGATCCTAACTCTACATGTTCGATTATTAAGGTAGGATTTGAACCAGGCAATAACGTTATTCTTGAAACCAAATACATGTGATAATCTATGTAACAAAACATCATAATCAATTGTGTCAAAAGCAGCAGACAGATCCAACAACACCACGAAAACAGCCTGCCGATTGTCAAAAGCTTGGATGATGTCACTCTTGACTTTCAACAGGGCTGTCTCCGTGCTGTGATTGGGTCTGTAAGCAGATTGGACCTTACAATACAAGTCATTACTACTGATATAATCTGATATTTGCAACAAAGCAGCTTTCTCAATAAATTTAGAAAGAAAAGCAGTATTGGAAACGGGCCTGTAATTCTTTAAGGTATCCTTATCCAGGGTGGGCTTCTTCAACAATGGGGTTACCACCGCATCCTTGAGTAGGCCTACTGTGGGGAAGGTCCCTGTGGACAATGACATGTTAGCTATAGAAGTAAATAATGGGCAGGAGTGTGGTCAAGTTGTGTTTAACGAGCCAAGTGGGGAGAGGATCCAACGTGCAGGATTTATTAGGAGATTTCTTAATTATTTTCGAAATTCCAGCTTCGTTAATTGTTCTAAATTCACATATTTCAGGAGCAATTGCATTATGGGGAGGTGGGGTATAATCTGTCTGGGATGAGTTAATTGTGTTCCGGATTTTGACAATTTTGTCTTCAAAGTAATTACTAAACTTTTCGCAAAGATTTTGAATGAAATGGTACATGGAAGTGGTGAAACCTTTCGGTTGAGCAGAGTATTTAAAGTTTTGAAAACAATTTTAGTATTGGCAGTGGATAGCTGCTCAGTGTAATACTTAGATTTAACTGAATGTACAAGTTTCGAAAATCGGTGAACTTCATCCAGATAAAGATTATGATCATGTGGGTTATTACTTTTCTTCCATTTTCTTTCAAGTTTGCGTCGATTGCGCCTAGCAAGATGTATATCAATAGTATACCAAACGGGTTGAGGTTTAAACTTATGTTTACGTTGCGTAAGTGGACAGTGATTGTTCAATACATAAATTACATTAGAATGATAAAATTTTACTTGGTCATCAAGAGAGGCATCATAGGAAAACAATTGAAAGAAAGTTTGAGGTCTCTAGCAAAAGCTTGATGATCAATGTTACGATAATCCTGGAGTTTGAAGTGATCAACGCGGTGTTGACTGGTTTAGAAAACCTAATGGTACAGTTTACTACGAAATGATCTGAGTTCAAAATGTTCAAAATGTTCAAAACTTCACTGTCGAGAACAAGTGAGTCATCCGGGTTTGAGATGAGAAGATCGAGTGTATGGCCGTGTTTTTGTGTAGGTTCAGTTATATGTTGGTGTAGACCAGCATCATTGAGAGATGTCAGGAAATGCGATGTGTCTGATTTCAACGGCGTATCAACGTGAATGTTAAAATCGCCGAGAAGTAACAGCTTACTGGGTAGGGGTGACACTACATTTAGGAGAGATCGTCAAATTCGTTTAGGAATCTAAAGTTTTCAGATGGTTCTTGGGTGAGGGAGGCGGGCGGTACACGACGACGAAGAAAACACGTTTAAAAGGGTCGGTTATGCATGCATATTCAAAGGTGGTAGGCGAAATGCTGATTTTGGAGTGAGAGATTTAGAGCTGTTCTGAAAATTACTGCAACACCACCATGCCATGGCAATCTCCGTTACGGGAACATTAACAAACGTAAATCCAGGAGGTGTACATTCAGATATAATGACGGGATCATTGCTAGACAGCCATGTCTCCACAATGAACATAACATCAATATTCTTATCCATAATGTGTTCACATAAGATAACCGATTTGTTACTTAGAGAGTGTGCATTCCAGGAGCTGACGTTAAGTTTATCCAATTCTTCACGATGTAATTGTGCCAGGTTAGATATGTTAGCTGTTCTGGGATCTCTGTGTATACCGAGAGTCCGAGTGTTTGTAGTAATGTTAACAGGTATAGAACAAGGTGAGCTAGTAGGACTGGAAGGCAAAGAATTGGCTTTTTAATTTACGCCTCCTCGCTTTCCTCTGGTTTTGAATGAACATATTTTTGACGAACACTTATTCCGAGGGTCTTAATTGTTCTCCAGACTTCATTATTAAGCCGGGGCAGTGATTGAAGGGTGCAGTTGCTGAAGGGATTAAGGGAGATAAATTGGTCAGCATTATAGACAAACTTGTTATCAAGGGTGACGTCGCTGTTTACAGTAGGGCCAGGGTTAGCATGGAAATCTCCTTCTACCAAAATATCAATTTGGAAAGATGCCATTGAGCCTCCATAGTAGGCAATGCGAGTTCCAAGGTATTTAAGCCTATGAAATTGTGCACTGATACCTATATGTTTACACTGATGGTAGTAGTAGCATGTACATGTAGGATTATCTGCCAGGTCGAACAGACAAATTGATGAGCCCACAAAGGCCAGCAAAATAAGAAACACTCCTGCTGAGTGGCCATTGTGTATTCTCCAAGAAGGTTTCAGTTCTGATGAATAGGTATCCTTGAGTGTGTTTAGCTGTGTTACATAATAAAATAAATCCCAGGCTAATCCCAGGCTGTGATTAGTATATAATATGGATGTTAAAGGTAAATACAGGGTGGTTAAATGTAAAATATAGGATTGGTTATCATAAAATAATTTTTTGTATTTGTCTGAAAGCTATCTGATTATTTTTGAAAGTCCATGATTTTAATTTCGGTTGCAACAACCAAAATTAAAAACAATATGTTTGTTTACGTTGTAAAAATGTCACTATTTTCTCCAGACGGACTCAGATGACGGATTGGGCCATTAATTTCCATTGGTTTGTTTTTAATGTTGAGTTTGTTTGTTTTTAATGTTGAGTCCCACAAAGTAAGAACGCTGATCTATCAAGTTTACTTAATCCGATATTTTACCTTTACAAAAAGGGAAACCAATTTCTCACAGCAACTTTCGCCGACTTGTTGAGCACATTTCAACAATTGTTAATAATGGTATTATAATATTTATCGTAAAATATAATAGTGGTGAAATAACCGCATTTACTTTTTGTCTTTGAGATATGGTACTTCAAAATATTCTGGTGGGAAACTATGTTTGCCCACGGACGGCTTCATTCTATATCCACTTTACTGACGAGCTCTGGAGCTTGAAAAACTGTACCTTCACACATGATTGTTAGTATAAGTATAAGTTTAAGTTAAAGATAATTCAAAGATACTTTAACTTATGATTTGATGATAATAAAGACACGCGTGACAAAGAAGAAGAAAACTGCTGTGAAAAATTGCTCTCCTTTTTTCTAACCATTCTGAATATAAGCTGAAAGTGCACGGAGGCCATCAATAGACAAGAAACACCACGCGCGCGCGCACTCTAAACCCGCGAAATAAATAAAGAACGTGTAGTACAGATAATAAGTGGCGGCCGCCAGATAATTAAGTGGCGGCCGCCAGATAATTAAGTGGCGGCCGCCAGATAATAAGTGGCGGCCGCCAGATAATTAAGTGGCGGCCGCCAGATAATAAGTGGCGGCCGCCAGATAGTGGCGGCCGCCAGATAATGGCGGCGGCCGCCAGATACCTGGCGGCGGCCGCCAGATAAAGTGGCGGCCGCCAGATAAGTGGCGGCCGCCAGATATGGCGGCGGCCGCCAGATAATAGTGGCGGCCGCCAGATAATAAGTGGCGGCCGCCAGATAATTAAGTGGCGGCCGCCAGATAATTAAGTGGCGGCCGCCAGATAATAAGTGGCGGCCGCCAGATCATGGTGTGGCGGCCGCCAGATGATAAGTGGCGGCCGCCAGATAATTAAGTGGCGGCCGCCAGATAATGGCGGCCGCCAGATGTGGCGGCCGCCAGATACCGGCGGCGGCCGCCAGATAATGAAGTGGCGGCCGCCAGATAATAAGTGGCGGCCGCCAGATACCGGCGGCGGCCGCCAGATAATTAAGTGGCGGCCGCCAGATAATTAAGTGGCGGCCGCCAGATAATTAAGTGGCGGCCGCCAGATAATAAGTGGCGGCCGCCAGATAATTAAGTGGCGGCCGCCAGATAATAAGTGGCGGCCGCCAGATAATTAAGTGGCGGCCGCCAGATAATAAGTGGCGGCCGCCAGATAATTAAGTGGCGGCCGCCAGATAATTAAGTGGCGGCCGCCAGATAAATGGTACAAAAAAATATATTCACGCACTCATGAAAAATATTTTCCTTGGCACTATCCGGCTTCCGTAAATAAGTGATTGATTCGCCATCATTTTATAGGTCTTATGAATTCTTGGGCATGTATCATCACCATCTATGCTGAGTTTGTATTAGCAGAACCATAATTATGAATAACAGTTTAGAAATTTCAATTTCTAGAAAAACTTAAAGGGGACCACACCAACATATATACATTGGTATCAGTATATATTGAACATACAGGTATCTTATTTAACATAAATTGTACATGTACATGTCATTGTATACAGCTCATCATATCATAACTAGACACAAGTATTAAACCTTCACACTTTCAATATAAAGTCCCCTTTTCAATCCGGATTGGAACCATTGAACCCTTGTCATACAAATGTGTCACACAAACAGCCATTTGTGTTACTGCTGCGACGTGTGTCAGAGTCCATATAACTTTGTGATCGCACACACACACACACACACACACCCACACACCCTCACAGTTCACACACGCGCGCACACACACCCTCACGCACATTGATTTGTGGGGTATTCCTTTGTTCGTTCTATTATCCCTTTTCCTTATAATTCTCCTGTGGGGTACAAGATTTTCTATAGTTACCTTGTGGGGTCCAATTGTTCTATTGTGTTTTGGACCCCACAACGAATGGTGTGTACGTTCACACACCCTCACACACACACGCACACACACACACATCAAAGCGTAGGCCTATATATTTTACCAACAATGTGTTGGATTTTACAGTCGAATTAGTTACTTAGGCTATTGCGCTATCAGAACCATGGATATTTGGTCAGTTCTTCTTTGAACACAGATGTACTTCCAAGGTGGCGATTCGAAGTGCGTGCAGGGGCCCGTTCTCTGCAACACAATGTCGAATGGCCTGCTCTCTCTACGGGCCCTACCACCCCACGGGCCCCAGTGCAGCCGCACTGCCTGCACTGTCTATATTTACGCCCCTGACTACAATATGTATCTCTTGTTCTCAAAAAATCATAAAAAGTATATTGATCCAGAGCACGTTGTCTGATCTAACTTCATAGTGAATATGAAGTCCAACTAGCATGTATTTTGTTTTCGTGACAACTTAGGAAGTATAATCATATCAGATTCTGGCATATTTTCTGTAGAAGTCTGGAATGGCCGGTTTCAACTTTCCCCCGTTACACGTAATCAAATGGAATCTCTCACTCCAATGCACCGCGTGAATTTCAAGTCTTTGGGCTACAGAAAAAAGAAAATTAAAAATGCCAACGCACAGCTCTGAGGCGACGCGTGCGGATATCGAATTACACTAAATCAAATTTAATATTTCAAAAAATCATATCTCATGAACCACAAAAGATATTTACACAATCTTTGCACCATCTTACGGATCTTGAATTATGAATTATGAATTATGAATTAATTTCGCACACAGACCCCAATCTGACCTCTCCTTCCGGTCGAAACGGGAAGTTTAAGTGAACAAATATTCTGAAGCACTTTTTATAGAGTCTGCAGCCAACATTTTGGACATGCTCTCAATGGACGAAATTACTTTTGACATGTGACCTTTTTAAAAATGTGACTAATGACGTCATTACCTGTCACAGCGCCCTTTGTCGGCAGGTTTAGGAAAATAATAATTTTCTATCTCAAAAACCATTGGAAATTATAATATGACTTCTGTAAATAAAGTGACTAGTGACATCTTATCTTTTCAAAAGAAATGTTTGATGACATCATCAAAGTTCAGAGAGCCCCCCGAGCGGCAGTTTTAAAAAGGGATTATTTTCCATTCTCAGAAATTGAACCAAAGCAGGTACTAATATTATTTTTTCATGAGGTTTTTATTGTCATATATATGACCTTGAAATCACCTGATCACATGAAATCACCTGATCACATTCTAAGGCAAAATTGATAGGTCTTTTGAATATGAAATTGATATTTTTATTATAAAAGATGATTCACATTTGCAAAATATGATTGTGACATCATCGATGATAATTTGATTGAACCGGAAGTTCACACAAACACAGTGTGTTTGTCCCAACAAACACTTGAGCTCTAGGTTTTTTTTATTCTTCTTCTTTTTTCTTCTTTTTTCCCCTAAAGGACTGGTCCCCTGAGCTCTCTTTATCCTATCAATGGCCGTACCATTCAAAGGATTTCATTGGAAAAGTTGTGCCAAAGAACCGACGTCACACTTCGATGCTAGCTACCAACCAAGATAAAAATTTATTGTCCATGAAAGGAGATGCAATTTATTTTTCTTAGGGATCCGAAGTCTGAGCAGGAGGCACCAGTGGGCACAGGCTTTACCCCCCCCCCCCCACTCCACCCGTTCCCCCTGCCCACCAATAGTTACGCCGCTGCATCCATACGTGTCTAATAAATGAAGACGGCCACTACAGGTCCATTTTGGTGCTCCACAATACAAAAGGAACATACGAGTAACACTGCAAACACTGTGGTGTTTTAAACTGCACCAGGGCGTGTTTTGGCGAACACAAACAGAAACAAGACGGCATAGCTACGCGAAAACGCGAACGTAAAGTTTGCGATGTATTCAATCATCAACGTTTCTCAAAATATACGATGTAATTCAAATTTAGGCAAAATAGAACTTACTTGTAAGTGCTAGTAATGAACTTGAAAGATATACTGGTATACGAATAAACATTCCATCATGTTTTAACAAATTATTAACAAAACTTTCGTTACTTTTTACAATCCGCCTTCTTGAAATCTTGAAACCAAGCGTAACTGATCACAAACTTCGGTTCACGTTTGGTTAGAACAATGACAAATTTTGTAGCTTTGCATGGTGAAGAGGATAAGTAAGACTAATTGCGGTGACACCGTGTGAAATTCTCAATTGAGTAGTAATTAGTTCTGAAAAGAACTGGAGGTTACAACTCGACGTTTCGATCAGTATGCTCTGATCGTCCTCAGGAGAAACAATGACGTCATCGCAGCACAACTGAACTCGCGGAAAGCTCAAACATGTTTCTGGTCAGGGTTGCGAAAACAAACCCCTGGATGTTCATATTACCCAATTTACACCATTGGTGTTATTTTAACTAATCCCAGTTTTTGCAGAGAATGCACATGCAACGGAGTGCACAAACAAAGGTGCGAGAACCATCATGGCGAGCATGACCTATAATAGAGATGACTGATCCCTGACTACGTATGCAATGGGTTTCATGGCTTCTGATTTAAAAAAAAAACATAATAACCGTATCCTGCCAACACTAGGACTCCCTGAGATTCCAAATTCAAATGACCACCACTAAACATCATCAAAAAAAAAAACAGCAAAATTTAAGGACTTTTCAACATTCACATTTTAAAAAAATTAACTCGTTTTGAAAAACAAATTGAAATGTTTGAAAACAAAACATGTCATGGATTCGTTGTTGTTGTTAACATCAGTGATTTCCAAATTTAATATAAAGTGCTACTGAGGAATTATTTAATGATTTTTTTAATGGGCCCAAAAAGTGGAGGTGTGTGAGGGGGAGGGGAGAAAAAGTGGGGGGAATGTTTAAACCATGCTGAAAGTACAGTGCTAAATGAATTATTCACATGCTTGCAGTGTGTCACGCAGAGCTAATGTTTTTTTTTAATAAAGCAAGCAATACTTGTAAAGATGAATATACACTTTATTTGTATGCCTGGATTGAATTTAATAATAAAGAAAAGACAGGTAATTGTTTCGTGCCTTTTCATTCACCAACAAAACATAATCATCTCCTACTAATTACGACTGAACCTATATTTTGTTGAAAGAAAGATATACATGTACCTTCTCAACATAACAATTGCCAAAATCAGCAAAGAAGAATTTATACCGAGCTATTTGGTCACTAAAAATACTACCATGCTTTGTAGAATTATTTTGTACAAAGGATATAGGATTGTGCCCATAACAAATTGCTGGTATAGGTACATTTTGAACTGTTTGTTTCACCTGGCGCGGGAACTCTAAATATATAGCTTTGTGAAATGTGTCTTTTTCATGATTGTCTTTTTGCAAGGAAAACAACAATTTTCTGATTAATTACGAAATTTCTCGATCGTATTAATTGACAAACAAAAACCCTGGTGATTGAAAACTAGGACTTATCTTTCACAAGTAGATAACCACTCTTTTATCATATTGAAATTCTATTATTTTACAATATATTATTATTATACCGATACGTTTCCAGGGTATTGATCTGTTCGAAGCTGAGTGCAGCCCACTTTAATATGACCCCAATTCGTTTTTTGACTGACAATGCAATACATTTATTATTACATTGGCTGGGGTATTTAGGGGGTTTCCAGTGCAATTTACCAGATTTGTGCAATCGTAATTTCTTTTATTAATGACGACAAAGAAGCTGAAAGATTGACAGTGCATAGTGGCTGTAAATACATCATTCATTGAAAAGAGTTGTTTATCCCGAGCTGGGTGTTGTTGATTGGGGCATATCGGTACCCTCATTAGGAGGGTTTCAGGGATTGTATCATCGACCCTGTCAGAGTGACTTATGAAAAGAAAAATACTTATGGGGGATAAAGGGGGTTTCCTTTGAAATTTACCAAAACTTCTAATGATACTTTTTTTTAAATTAAGGTTGAACAAAAAAATAGTTGTGTTTCATGTTACACTGAAAAAAAAATTAGGGCGGGTAGGTGGGTAAAATCTTCTCTTTTTTTGCTCTAAATTGTTTTAGCCAAAAATATTAGGGTGGGATGACAGTAAACAAAAAATTTGCACACTCATTTGTAACAGTTAACAAGTGACAATGTCAGATTTAATACTGTACATGTTAATACTACATATGAGCACTGTATATTCACTGGTTGAGTGGTTTAAAAATATCTGAATTTAGAAAGCAGATGGTTGTGAGTACAAATACACAAGAGCAAGCCACTTTTTTGTAAAGGCTTCCGTTAACACCCATTTATTGTTTACCGACATGTCAAGCAAAACAAATATGACATTTACAATCAGTATGACTACAAAAACCTGCAATATGTTACGGTACTGTTGTGTTTCATTACTTTGTCTTCTATAAATATGGAGAAATAAAGAAAATAAAATATATTCCATGCTTTATGTTGTTTACTTTCTTTTTAAAGGCTGTATTTGCATATTTTCAGTTGTGTCTAACACACCCAGAAAAAAAACGAGATAAATTAAATCGCACTTCAGAATATACTTTTTTCTTCTGTTTATGAAAATTGGTAGCACCCAAAAACCTGTAAAAAAGTAAATATAAATAAATAAATAAATAAATAAATAAATAAATAAATAAATAAATAAATAAATAAATAAATAAATAAATAAATAAATAAATAAATAAATGTTTGTAGTTATCATGCATCCTACTTTTCTTTAAATGTTTTGGTCAGATGATGTATGTGTACCTGTAATTTATATTTGTCCTGAGTGGTTCACGTACGTGATTGCATTGCCTGTACCCTTGCTATTTTTACATATGTGTAAGTTCAGGGTTTGCCCTTAACTTTTTCTTTCACTGTCCGGCAGGACCAGTAGGCTTGAATTGTGACTGGTCTACCAGGATTTTGACTGACGTCCGTCAGGTTTTTGACTGGTCCGTCAGGTTTTTGACTGCTCCATCATATACGGCGTGTGCACGCAGTATTCAACAAGTTTCATATTAAAGTTATGTTTTGGACATCAAGTCAGATATCTAATTATCCTAATTACTTTAATTATAGTTAATACACTGTCTAGCAAATACACACACCAACAATAACTTGATTAAGGTCAGTAAATCTAGTTATTGGAAAACGAAACAATTTTACAAAAAGTAAGGCTTATATGCACATGTAAGCAAATATCGTTTGTAAAATAACTTAAGGTGTAAAAAACTTTTGTTCTAACAAACAAAAACAGAAACCTGCAAAACATGGCATGTAAAATACCGATTGTCACTAATGGTGCCCTGACACCATAGCGTATGCTGAAACCTATGAGTTGCGTGTAAAAAATATTTTTATACGCACCAAACGCAACCCAAATCAACAATTCTGTCAATTTCTAACCTATTCAACCTATGGGTTGCGTGTGAGTTGCGTGTGGGTTGCGTGTGGGTTGCGTGTGGGTTGCGAACTGAACTTATGATCCCCCAATATCTGCGATCACCTGCGTACGAGTTGCGTGCGAGTTGCGTGTGAGTTGCGTTCAAAACTTACAAGTTGCGTTGGACCTGCGTGCTAGTTGCGAATATCGGTCACGTGATAAAAACCTATAAAAGCGGAGCCGATTCTGTCACCTCGGAGGTCCACCAACAACTGACACCGATCTAGAAAAGGCCCACTATTTATACCATTTCTCAACACGCATGTAGTACGCAACTAACACGCAACTGACACGCAACTAATAGGTTGGATACGCAGGGCATAGGTTGGGGATACGCTGGGAATACGCACAATAGGTTGGGGGTACGCTACACACGCAACAGGATTGCAACAGGCACGCAACACGATCGCAACATGATCGCAACAGGTACGCAACACATTCGCAACATGTACGCTACCAAAACCTGGCCAGATACCTCAAATTTGGACCTGCGATCACCTGCGTTCATAACTTATGAGTTGCGTACCTGTTGCGATCGTGTTGCGATCGTGTTTCGTGCGTAGCGTCCCTGTTGCGTATAAATTGATCGCAGGCATTCGCAGAGAATTATTGAACATGTTCAAAATTTCTGAACTTACTCTGCGTGTGTCTGCGATCACCTGCGTGCTTGTTGCGTACTTCAAACCTATAAAACCTGTTAGTTGCGTGTGAGTTGCGTTCGGAACTTATGACCACTATTTTTTATTCGCAACCATACGCAACTGGTGATCGCTATGGTGTGAGGGCACCATAAAGAATTTATCGTCCATGGAATTACATTCTCATCCAGCGCGCTGTTTTGATCCTGTCCTTGGAAGGCACTCAGACTAGCTCACTGCAGTTAGCACGTGTGTGCAATGCCCTATGCATAGCGCGTAACAAATTTTTCTATTGGTCGAACGAGAACAATACATCATCATACAACCAATAGAAATATTCTTTACGCGCTGTGTGCAATGCCTATAGCACGTAAAAAAAACTTTTCTTATTGATCAAACGAGAACACATACCTTGTCATACAACCAATAGAAATATTCGTTACGCGATTTGAATCATGTCACTCACAAAATGTAAACATCGAGCGAGCGAGCGAGCCTCCTTCTGGTCGACGTCGATGTTTTATGTCTTGCATGTGTATGTACAGGGCCACAGCATTATGTGTACGCAATCCTGATTGGCCATTGAATGCTCTATTCAAGTAAATAAAAGCCTACCAACCAATAGCAACTTAGCTTCAAAAAGTTATCTGGGACGATTGCCCTATTTTGGTCTGTACGACCTTCTGTGTTCGTCGCGCGTACCTGTTTGCAAATTGCATGCAAGGGCTGTTCATTCCGCGCTTGCTGAGATGATGGTTGTGGCTTGCAAAACCGCAGTGCCGACCAACTTAAAAAAAAAAAAATACAGGACAATGTACACAAAAATTAGGCTCGGGGTCGGTACCATAAGTGTTTTTTTTTTTTTTGGAATAAAAAGATATAGGTTCTGCGTGATTTTATAGGTTGGATCGGGTTACCGGAAACACAGTTATTTTTTTATTTGGCCTAAGTGTATGTACCCTTTAAACGTAAGGTTTCAATGAATTGGTGCGATAACCGGGAACTTTTCCAAAACTATAACACGATTGATCAGTTCTTTTGTCTGGCAATCTTTTATGTATACCTGCTACATGTAGTACGGCACTCTTTCTGAAGCTAGAATACTGGGTAATACCATCCCTCCACTTGTTTTGATCATCAGATTGGATTAGGGAGGCATTTGTGACGTACTGTATTGAATTTTGCTCCTGCATCTCCCAGTTTCTCATTTGGCTATTTGTTAACATTGAGTTTCGAAGATGATTTTCAAGACTCTGATTGTCGTGTTGGTAACGGTGTTTCTCCTTGCACCTACCGCAGGTAGGCTCATGTATTTTTTACGCTACCTTAACAGATAGGAATTATCTAACAATATTTACCTTTATTACCTGATTTAATTAGGTAAATTTATGTTTAAAAAAGTACATAAATAATAGACCTTGGCGAATAGTATGTTTCAATTCGATTATTCCCGAATAGTTGTTGCTTGAACTCTTCGATTAAACGCGACGGTACGAATACCTCTACACCATATAGTCATTCGCGAGTTAAACATGTTTTGTTTGCACAAAAAATTAGACATAACTGCAATGAACACGAACGCGAATGCAAAACGAAATGGGACGTCCCTACATTTTATCACGGCCAAAAAAAAAACGAAAATTACAGAATTAAAAGTGTGGTTTAGCTGATAAAAATTTAATAGATGAAGGAATATCCTGAAAATAATTATAATGATATAAGTTTTTGTATTTGGCCATGAAACATCGACTAATTAGAGCGTGAGTCAGTGAGACGCAAAAGGAACTTGCACTCTGTGTGGCTCAAGGCTGAGTCGCGCGTTGTGCGCCTTCTAATCCTGTTCGTATTAGCATAAATACAGAACAAGTTATTATGTTCTATATCTATGTTCGTATTAGTCGATACGTAATACACGCGCGCAATGGTAGTATGCGAATTCTTTTCGCTGCTAAATAGTACGGTTCCTAAGCCATGTGTAATTTAACTTACAATCCTTGAATTTAACGTTCAAAGGCGATTCTTGAGGCAGAATATTTGACTTTGTTAATAAGATTTTGAGTCTTTACAACACATACGTTAAAGGAAAGTACCTTGCGTAAATCCTTCTTTAAAAAAGGGTTGTCAATGCATTTCCATGGGCTTCTGTTGATCGTTGGATTGGAGCCAGCAAGTGCGAAGTGGGCGTGGTTTATGTTGGAATTATGTCATATACGAACAGGATACTTTAATACAGAAAAAATAGTCGCAGTCGTATTATCAACGCCCATGAATATCAAGGGTAGCCTGCATTTTTCACTATTCGCCTAAGCCTATAAATAAATAATGCACTACTTAATTGTTTGAGCTCGTGCTTTTACTCAACTTCAAGCATTCGTTTTTATACAACACAAGTGCTGGACGATTAGTAACATTTATTACTCGAATAATCGCCCAGCAATTACCTGCAAGAACTCGATTATATGCAATAATTGACCGCATTTTTGTGCATCCTACTTCAGCTGTTACAACGACAACAATTAACTACGGTATCGATATGACGATTTGTGTTTTGGCTCTATTTATTCCCAATTTTGTGATAGCGTGCGTGCTGAGAATAAACGGGTCGCGTCAGGTAAATGCGATCCTTGGAAACAATCAACAATTCATGCAAATATTTAGGATTTACAAGTCAGTTACTTTTTCACACAGGGGTATAAACGTATGGAAAATTTGGTCTGATTCCATGAACCGCGTATACATTTAACTTTTAAAAATACCCAACAAACAAACACAGAAAAAAAGAAAAAGAAAAGCTGCTTCGTACTGATTTTAAAGCAGACCTTTGACCAGAAACCGGAGACCTTTTTTGGCCTTAAAATTAGTGAAATAATTTCAAAAAAGACACAGTGTAATAAGCTGAAATAGTGGGGGATTATAGATGCATGATTAGAATCACTTATATAAATGTCGACTCTTCAAAAAATAATTCTGTCCGAACGGGGAAAAAATTGCAGTTTTTTCAGGAAATAGTAAACTAAAAACCACATTTTATAAAATCATATACCCAAGCTGCAAACAAATTAATCAATTTGTTCTAAGAACAGTGCTTTTAAATGTTTGGAGGCTATGGTGGCTCTGAAGGGACACTTAAGGCTTAAATATTGACGTGAATACGTCTTAGATGTCCCTTCAGAGCCAGCATTGATGTGAATATTTACGTCTTATAGATGTCCCTTCAGAGCCACCATAGGAGGCTAGTTGCCTATAGTTCTGCATTTGGAAAGAAATATCAATAGCAAATTAAAATTGTTAACTTTTGGACTTTTACTAAATCAATGTTTCTCTTTTCATTATACTCCAGAGAGTTGCCCAAGAAAGTGCCCATATCGAGGTAAGTCTTTAAAATGTTTTACCCTCACTTTAATTTTGTTGAAACAAATATCCAACACAACTTGTATGCGATAACCCAGATCCGTGACCTTGCACACACAGATGAACTTTCACGCAAACAAACAAACCTGGTTCTCTGAAAGTTAGTCATTATCCAAAATATTATTTGTTGTTAATTTAGTTGGTGATGTATGGAAGCGTTAAAGGGGCATCGTAAAAAGAATTACAAGGCTCAAGTCATAATTAGGACTTAATTATGACTTACGCTGAGTAATTTTAAGTCATACCTATGACTGATGCTAAATCTTAATATTATGAGATATTAAGTCATAAATATGAGTTATGCTGAGTATTGTTGTTTATACGATGTCCCTTCAACGCTGGTGATGGTATCAGCTGCTCTGATAATCTTTTTTCATAGTCGGCTCTCATTTGAGAGAAAACTGGAAAACATTCAAATACACCTGTCCAGCTCAGATTTGGCAATAGTCCCCGCCCACCTGTAAAACTCGTCTTTATAGTCTTGCACCAAGACATTTATCTATTCGCAACGAACAGATCACAATGTGCGGGTACAGCACGATGTGAACACATTCACCACAAGTCTGGGCTCAAGACTAAGCCATACAATGTACTGTATGTCGAGTTCAACTTCATTCTTAACGTTACTATAGACTAGGTTGATGAAACAGCAAAATTGCTTCTTCACACTCAATGTGGGTACAACAAGAGCATCCTTTTATCATGATGGAGGAAGGGCATCTTGATAAATTGGAAAACAAACTATTTTTGTTCACCCCAAAAGTGGATACTGTAGGGTATAGTGTAACCGTATTGGTCAATCCATGCTATTTGATTGACAGACAGATGTATTGAGACATCTTGTGTACCAACACGATTCTGACAGTTAGCCTACGGGAAATAACAATGTACCCTTTTCGGATTTTTTTTTTTTTTTGATCCACATGTACCTTTGACACAATTTGTTACTATTTTGTTCGCTTGCAGGTGTAACACATAATCCATCGGAATATTGCAGCAATGGCCGTAAAGTTGACTCAAAGTGTACATATCACTGTTCGAGGGGATACTCTCCCATTGGATCTTCCACATCAACGTGTCTGAGCAACAAGCAATGGTCATCACCGGTACCTTTTTGCAGGCGTAAGTCAGAACCTGTGATCAATTGCAAGAATGACGTGGGCCTAATTTTATGGCTCTGTTTATCTTTATCGAAAAATTGAAGGCTACTACCGAAAATTCCGTGATTACGTTTGTGCATTTGAAGGGTTTAACCCTATCAAGCCTGGGTTTTTGTTTTTCGTTCTTCGTTCTCAGACCTGGGGAGGGTCACATTTTTCCCCCTCCGTATTTTCTGTATTCAACAGTCGATTTTCATGAAACCTTGTAGGCATGTTTGGTTTGACGCGATCTATCGATTGGACCTATTCAATATAAACGGTTGCCATGGCAACTATGAACACCCATCATTATTGATTTTTGCGTGAGGGGGTCCCAAAGAATAGTTAGGAAAAGTCAGAAATTGTCAGCGTGATCGGAAAAAGCGTTCTTGGGATAAAAATTTCATTTGGGGCACTTTTGTGCCCCCCCCCCCCTCCAAGGGCTGATAGCGTTTAGCAAGGAATAATAGCTGCAGTAACTGTATGCCATAGGTCTTGTCATTTGGTCGAATCAGACTTAAGAGCTACAGATTTTGATTTAGGAAATTTGAGAGACCCTCAGGAAAATTTTGGCTCCTTTTCAATATCGCCAGAAATACTACTATTATTTGAATTTTCTTCATAAAGAATGAACCGCTAATAAGTCAGCTATCTTTTGAATGTATCAGCAACGATCAATACCGATAAAAAATACTGAAATTTTGACTCTTTTTGTCAGACCACTTCACTGTGTAAATGAAATCCCATGCCTTTGTACGCTAAAGTCAAATAAGACAGATTCCAAAGATTGATTTGTACTATTCCATACGGACTTTAATATAGATTCCAGACTGTCACTAATTTGGAGCACACATGACGTCACAACCAAGAGTCCAGAAAAGTATGGGTTCTGGGGTGTCACCCCTATGCCTGCTCATCAGGCCCATGGAATCAACTTGGCTCCCTGGGGAGTATACAGCTCATTTGGTTCCATGTTGGCGCACATAACACTTTTTGTCTCAGTAGAAATCTGTCCGAATGGGATAAATTTGCAGTTTGTTTCGAAAAAGTAATCTAATCCAATTTTATGTAGGCCTAAACTTCCAATTTGTTATTTTTTAATAACGAAAAACATGGAAATGAGCGGAAATATCACCGAACAATATAATTATTTTATTGTAACAACTGTTAGGGTTTCAGATTATTTATTTTTTCTTTCTGCATTTTGGAAGAATTATAGAAACTGAAAATTTTTGCCTTTTCTCTTTTAATAAATCAACTTTTCTCTTCGAATTATATTCTAGGGTACTTCAGACATGTACGACGCAGCCCACAACTACCTGGTAGGCCTATAACATTTTGTTCACTCATTAGGATGTTTTTTTTAAGACAAAAACAAAACACAATTTAAAGGGATGATGTATCGTATTTATATAGAAGCGTATGTTCATTCCAACCCCTAGTTTTTGTGAACATGCTTGCCGGTTATATTTCTTCATTGTTTGTCAACTCCTCAATGAACTTTGATTTAGGTCTCAATATTGTTTTTAAGAAACCTTCGATGGTATGGTAGTGTATTGGAAAAATGGGGAAATCGAAATAACAAATGACATTTCCCTACAAATACTGTTAGTGGCACTTGATTTCAATTAAATATGAATAACCATATTTTTGTGTATCAAAAGTGTATAAGGGTAGACCGTTCAAGTTTTTACTGCCTACGTACGTTGTGTGATTGTAGCTTATACAATCAGACAGCATATTATGTTTGTATAAGTGACTTTATTTTGGCATGTACAATTATTTGTTACTGTAATGATTTCTTAATAGTCATTGTATCATAATTCAGGGCTAATTTAATAGAACTGCTAATCAGAAAATATTGCTATAAAGCAAAAGACTACCAGTCATACTATACATGTATTTTAAAAGTTTAAAAGCTGGTAACCAACCAAATTATTCTGGTAAGCAGCTCTAAGAAAGTTAGTTTGCTATTGTATGGCCTGGCAAGTGAAAGTTAGTTTGCTTTTGTATGGCCTGGCAAGTGAAAGTTAGTTTGCTTTTGTATGGCCTGGCAAGTGAAAGTTAGTTTGCTTTTGTATGGCCTAGCAAGTGAAAGTTAGTTTGCTTTTGTATGGCCTGGCAAGTGAAAGTTAGTTTGCTATTGTATGGCCTGGCAAGTGAAAGTTAGTTTGCTTTTGTATGGCCTGGCAAGTGAAAGTTAGTTTGCTTTTGTATGGCCTGGCAAGTGAAAGTTAGTTTGCTTTTGTATGGCCTGGCAAGTCAAAGTTAGTTTGCTTTTGTATGGCCTAGCAAGTGAAAGTTAGTTTGCTATTGTATGGCCTGGCAAGTGAAAGTTAGTTTGCTTTTGTATGGTCTGGCAAGTGAAAGTTAGTTTGCTTTTGTATGGTCTGGCAAGTGAAAGTTAGTTTGCTTTTGTATGGTCTGGCAAGTGAAAGTTAGTTTGCTTTTGTATGGTCTGGCAAGTGAAAGTTAGTTTGCTATTGTATGGTCTGGCAAGTGAAAGTTACACTCACTGGCCATAAGTATTGCAACATTGAAATTCACACCAAAGTTCAGTTTGCAGAACTGTGTTACAATAATGTATTTTATTTTATTTACACTACTTAAGACTTCTTAAAAGTGCCTGTGTTTTGAAGTCAATGTTCTTTTTTACTGTTCTTGCTCGGAAACAAAGTCCTTCAATACTTTGTCGGGTAACCACGTGACCTGATAATTGCGGCCATCCGTCTAGGCAATGTCTCGTACAAATTCATGTTGCAATACTTTTGGCTAGTGAGTGTAGTTTGCTTTTGTATGGCCTGGCAAGTGAAAGTCAGTTTGCTTTTGTATGGTCTGGCAAGTGAAAGTTAGTTTGCTTTTGTATGACCTGGCAAGTGAAAGTTAGTTTGCTATTGTATGGCCTGGCAAGTGAAAGTTAGTTTGCTATTGTATGGCCTGGCAAGTGAAAGTTAGTTTGCTATTGTATGGCCTGGCAAGTGAAAGTTAGTTTGCTTTTGTATGGCCTGGCAAGTGAAAGTTAGTTTGCTTTTGTATGGCCTGGCAAGTGAAAGTTAGTTTGCTTTTGTATGGTCTGGCAAGTGAAAGTTAGTTTGCTTTTGTATGGTCTGGCAAGTGAAAGTTACACTCACTGGCCATAAGTATTGCAACATTGAAATTCACACCAAAGTTCAGTTTGCAGAACTGTGTTACAATAATGTATTTTATTTTATTTACACTACTTAAGACTTCTTAAAAGTGCCTGTGTTTTGAAGTCAATGTTCTTTTTTACTGTTCTTGCTCGGAAACAAAGTCCTTCAATACTTTGTCGGGTAACCACGTGACCTGATAATTGCGGCCATCCGTCTAGGCAATGTCTCGTACAAATTCATGTTGCAATACTTTTGGCTAGTGAGTGTAGTTTGCTTTTGTATGGCCTGGCAAGTGAAAGTTAGTTTGCTATTGTATGGCCTGGCAAGTGAAAGTTAGTTTGCTATTGTATGGCCTGGCAAGTGTTAGTGACATGTGTTGTTTTGTGTACATGTATTAGTGTTCTGCTTTGTGTTTTTTATGCCAAATAAATACTACTACTAATCATAATAATTAATGTAAGTTGTTTTATTTGTTATTCTCTTCTCAGAGGAAACCTGCACCCCAATTGACGGTTTCCCCAATGGAGACTTAAACTGTACCAACGACAACCGAGTCAACAGTGTGTGTACGTTCCGTTGTAAGAACGGCTATGCCTTCCTCCCTGGTAGTGATGAAACATGCACATGTAATGAGTTGGGTGATTGGTCTGCGCCACCTCCTAAATGCGTTAAGAATAGCCAGAAATTTGTCAAGGGTGGGGCGGTGAATAAGTTTTGGGAAAAGAAGTAGCCCCGAAAATTTACGCCAGGAAAATATTTTGATTGAGATCACATAACAGCTATCCTCTTTTAAGGGTTAAAAAGGGTAACATAATTGGCAATTTTTCTTAAATGTATTGCTTTTATTTTATACAAAAAAGGACCCAAGTGTGAAGGGGCTCCCCCGGCTTGGCTACGTTCATGTATTGTTATATAACTCACAAACAGATGCTTGTCAATTGATTGGTGGAACACACATTACATGTATTCCACTTGTTTTGCCATTTCGCCTTCGCTTCACAATGATTCCAATAGGACGCAAATAACTGTGAAATGAAACTTACTATAATTATAAGACAAGAAACATGCACAGGGACGCTCGTAGTTCGGATCGCATTTAAATGCAATCTGACAGATTTCCTATCGTCAAACCAACCTCTTCACCAATACTTTAGAGCAGCATCGATCCTACAATTGTTATAGACCCTGGGAAAAAGATTGCGATTCGACAAACAAACTATTTAACAAAAAAGTTACCAGGTAGAACAACTCCTCCTAGACCTGTTCGATCTTTGTAAATAAGATCGGCAAACTGCGAGTGAGAGACTTGTATACATCCAGAAGCGTTTCTGGTTCTCATTTAAAATTATTTTATTTAAAAATTAAATTGATCAAGCGAAGCAAAACGCCAATATCGATAATTTTGTGAATATGAGCTGGTGCTCATGTGAACTGGTGACATGTATCTTTGTGTGAGTTATATAAAATAAATATTGCCGTAAAATTTGAAAACGGTAACGTCTGAACTGATCTATTGCGTTAAAGTTATTGACATATTGAGTTCCTTCATTTCATCCATGCAGCAATGTTACAATTGGACTCTTACAGACACCCATATTTGTATAATATTGTCACTGTGCCACACTTTGTTATTCGTGTTCATGACGGCTGTATCACAGTTTCCACACTTTGTTATTCGTGTTCACGATGGCTGTATCACAGTTTCCTATATGATTGTAGTTTTTAACAAAAATATAAATATTTACTTTTACATTTCCTAACAATACCATGATGGACACAGGGACATGAATTATTCACAATATATTTTTGATTGTTTGAAATTTGAACTTTTCATATGAGTTGTTTATGATTTCGGTAAGGTAACGCTTTGAACTTGTCGTTGGCTATGCTTAATTTCTATTATCAGCAAATTACCCAGAAACTATGTCTAAATCATTATGTAAGGCACCAATATGGTAGACAGGTTTATGCAGTAGCGGTGATTTCTTGTTACGATTGGGGAAGGGAAGGGGGATGTAGGGAGCAGTACTCAAGATCTACCCCGAAACTCCTTCCCCTCGACCGATAAATTGCTACATCGTTGATTTTTTCTTATTTTAATGTTACATTTTACTGTGTTTTATTTGTTGTAATTGTTAAGTTTGAAGCTGTGGTTTCAATGAAAGGTTCTTGCTATACGCTGAGCGATGGGCACGAGAAGATTTGTAAGAAAAGTTAGGCATAAATAGGCTAATTCGGTGACTGTAATTTTTTTTAAATACAAAAGCAAAATGTAATAATCTGTGTGTATGCTCGAGTACAAATTGTTTTAAGGGGGCAATAACATTCATCAATGGGCGTATGTTTGTGAAATAAAACAAGTGAAATGAAAACTCTTTATTCAAGCCTAGTTTATTGTACCTGGACATGACATAAACCAAACTGAAAATAAGGACATGGACAAGGGGCCAGTTTGCTTCGGCTCCACTTTAAGATGTTCAAGAGAGGAGAGGTACTAGATTCTGTGCTCAAAGTGGGCGGTTACGCCTCACTGAACAAATAAGACATTTAATTAGTCTAAAGTTAGCTGTCGCAACTCTCTGTGTAAGCATATGGGTGCACCCCACTAAATGCGCTGAGCCTCATTGGAGACATAATTTATAAGCATATATAACCCTCAATGCACCCTCAACCAAACAAGGAAAATCTTAATTTATAGATCATAAAGGAAATTATATATCTCAATTTTCCAGTCTCACAGACAATGTATCTATTCTGACCATTACTTCCTTTCCAAGAAGTGTCGTGGCCGAGCGGTCTAGCTTACCGGACTCAAGTTCTGGTGTTAGCAGCAGAATGTGGGTTCGAATCCCGGCCGTGACACTTGTGTCCTTGAGCAAGACACTTAACCATAATTGCTTCTCTCCACCCAGGGGTTAAATGGGTACCTGTGAGGGCAGAGTTGGTTGATTAGCCCTATATGCGCTGTAATGGCAGCAATTGAGCTGTATACTCCCCAGGGAGCTGAGATGGTTTCAGGAATGATTTATCAGCCTTATGAGCAGGGGTAATAATATAATGCGCCTTGAGCACCACTCAGTTGGTGGATACGTGCACTATATAAGTCCACACATTATTATTATTATTATTATTATTATTATTATTATTATTATTATTATTATTATTATTATTATTATTTCGCGTTAGCACAGCATGAAAAGAAAGATCTTGTTTTCCTTTCTGCCGGTTACACCTCGAGTCAAGCTACGTCCCGTAGCCTTAGATCTCGAGTGTCTTTCGCAGAATCCTTGCTGTCCCTAAGAGTGCCGCCTTCTGTAGTAATTCTACTCTAACAGATGTTCCTATCTCCTTGAGATGTTTCTCCAACGCCTTCGGGATTGTACCCAGTGCTCCCACTACCACAGGAATAACCTTGACCTTGACTTGCCACAGCTTGCGGAGTTCTCTCGCTAAATCCTGGTATTTCTGTACCTTCTCCTTCTCCTTCGAAGCTACTCTACTATCACCCGGCACAGCTATATCAATAAGATGACACATCTTTGCATGCTTATCCAAGACAACAACATCCGGCCGTCTATGTTGTATAACATGATCTGTCTGGATGTTGAAGTCCCAGAGAATCTTGACATGATCCGTTTCTTCAACCTTTTCCGGCACATGGTCGTACCACTTCGATTGCACCTTGACTCCGTACTTCTTACACAGATCCCAATGGATCACCTTGGCCAACTTGTCGTGTCTGCCTTTGTACTCTGTCTGAGCATGCACTCTGCATTCGCTGACAATGTGAAATACAGTCTCCTCCCGGCCGCCGCATTGCACATTCTGCACATAGAAGAGACATCTGACTTCTCGATCCTTGCCTTCATCACATTCGTCGGCAGAGACTGGTCTTGCGCTGCAGTAATCAGACCCTCAGTTTCTTTCTTTAGTTCTCCTCTCCTCAACCATTCCCAAGTCTTGCTACTTGCCACTTCTTCAGTACATCTCAGGAATCGGCCGTGAAGTGGTTTTTCCTGCCAATCTCGTGTTCTTTCTTCTCTTTTTTGATTCTTATACTCCTTTGGACCTAATTCGTCTGCCTTCATGTATTTCTGCGCAACCTTCAACAACTTTTCCCGAGTACTTCTTACATGACACTGCAAGCTCCTTCTCTCGATGTTAACACTGTCTGATACACTAAGTAACCCTCTTCCGCCCTCTGACCTCGGTAGATAGAGTCTGCTGACATTCGACCGTGGATGTAACATACCGTATATCGTCATCACTTTCCTCGTTTTCCTGTCAGCAACATCTAGATCTGCCTTAGTCCACTCGACAATTCCCGCACTGTATCTCATTAGTGACACTGCCCAAGTGTTGATCGCCTTTATCATATTCCCTCCATTCAGCTTGGACTTCAAACACTTCTTCACTCGTCTTATATACTCTTTCTTAAGTCTCTCTTTCGATTCCTCGTGCAGTACATGATCTGCTTCTAGCACTCCAAGATACTTATAACTTTCTTCTTCACCCAACGCCCTCAATTCTGTGCCATCTGGTAAAGCAATTCCATCCGAATGTACCCTTTTACCCCTCTTCATGGTCATCGCAGCACATTTCTCCAGACCAAACTTCATGCCGATGTCATCGCTGAAGATCCGTACAGTCTGCACCAAGGAATCAATCTCTTTCTCGTTCTTCGCAAACAACTTCAGGTCGTCCATGAAGAGAAGATTATTATTATTATTATTATTATTATTATTATTATTATTATTATTATTATTATTATTATTATTATTATTATTATTATTATTATTATTATTATTATTATTATTATTATTATTATTATTATTATTATTATTATTATTATTATTATTATTATTATTATTATTATTATTATTATTATTATTATTATTATTATTATTATTATTATTATTATTATTATTATTATTATTATTATTATTATTATTATTATTATTATTATTAAGAAAATCACACGGGAAAACATAACCATTTTGTGGCAAAAACTTGGAATGATGGCGAACTAGCAACTACAATATGTATCTCTTTCATGAGAACTTAGGAAGTATAATCATATCAGATTCTGACATATTTTCCGTAGAGGTCTGGAATGGCCAGTTTTAACTTTCTTCCCGTAACGCACAGTTAACCCTTTCATTACCAGCCAGTTATGGCAGAGATTACCCTTCTTTACCACAGTAATTAGGAGCCCAATGTCACTTCAGCACCAGTGGATTTTTCACAATTTCATTGAAGTGCGCCCTCACACGGCAGGAATAGACATTGTTTTAACTTTCTCATTTGTATGTAAAAATGAGTATACAAAAGAGAGGAAAACATTGTGCAAAAGCTAAATATTTGGATCAGTATTTACACTAAAGTAAAGTAATACAAATGGGCGATATTTCATGCAAATACGGTACAGGTATAAGATTTTTTGTCCATGTGAAAAACAACTTGGATGAGATTTTGGGGGATTTTTTTTGGTTATCTACTTGGAAATGAACCATTTACTTGTATTCAGTGTAAATACATCACAATCCATGCTAACACCCCACCCCCATTCAATGTTGGTTTGGACTAATCTGCAGATTGTTTAAGTGTAAAAAGAAAAACACTTAAATATTTTGATCAGTATTTACACTAAAGTAAAGTAATACAAATGGGTGATATTTCATGCAAATACGGTTCTGGTATAAGATTTTTTTCCATGTGAAAACAACTTGGATGAGATTTTGGGGATTTTTTGGGTTATCTACTTGTAAATGAACCATTTACTTGTATTCAGTGTAAATACATCACAATCCATGCTAACACCCCACCCCCCCCCCCCATTCAATGTTGGTTTGGACTAATCTGCAGATTGTTTAAGTGTAAAAGCAAAACAATTAAATATTTGGATCAGTATTTACACTAAAGTAAAGTAATACAAATGGGTGATATTTCATGCAAATACGGTACAGGTATAAGATTTGTTTTCCATGTGAAAAACAACTTGGATGAGATTTTGGGGGATTTTTTTTGGTTATCTACTTGGAAATGAACCATTTACTTGTATTCAGTGTAAATACATCACAATCCATGCTAACACCCCACCCCCCAATTCAATGTTGGTTTGGACTAATCTGCAGATTGTTTAAGTGTAAAAGCAAAACAATTAAATATTTGGATCAGTATTTACACTAAAGTAAAGTAATACAAATGGGTGATATTTCATGCAAATACGGTACAGGTATAAGATTTTTTTTCCATGTGAAAAACAACTTGGATGAGATTTTGGGGGATTTTTTTTGGTTATCTACTTGGAAATGAACCATTTACTTGTATTCAGTGTAAATACATCACAATCCATGCTAACACCCCACCCCCCAATTCAATGTTGGTTTGGACTAATCTGCAGATTGTTTAAGTGTAAAAGCAAAACAATTAAATATTTGGATCAGTATTTACACTAAAGTAAAGTAATACAAATGGGTGATATTTCATGCAAATACGGTACAGGTATAAGATTGTTTTTCCATGTGAAAAACAACTTGGATGAGATTTTGGGGGATTTTTTTTGGTTATCTACTTGGAAATGAACCATTTACTTGTATTCAGTGTAAATACATCACAATCCATGCTAACACCCCACCCCCCAATTCAATGTTGGTTTGGACTAATCTGCAGATTGTTTAAGTGTAAAAGCAAAACAATTAAATATTTTGATCAGTATTTACACTAAAGTAAAGTAATACAAATGGGTGATATTTCATGCAAATACGGTACAGGTATAAGATTTTTTTTCCATGTGAAAAACAACTTGGATGAGATTTTGGGGGATTTTTTTGGTTATCTACTTGGAAATGAACCATTTACTTGTATTCAGTGTAAATACATCACAATCCATGCTAACACCCCACCCCCCAATTCAATGTTGGTTTGGACTGTAATCTGCGGCTTGTCCGACCATTCCCAACATTGAACGGGGGGGGGGGGGGGGTTTGAAGGCAAATAGTATAGATTTACAATCAAGTGATGTGGTATTTCTCAAAGCAAGGAACTATGCACATAGGGTGTGCACATTGTTTACAGATCATCTTTGTTTGTTTTCGCCTGCCTAATTTTCGGTTACTGCAAACAATGCAGTCGCGTTTCTTTCCATTGGGGGTTTTGCCAGGATAGTGCTGTTGCCCTGTCAACTCAATAGGAATATGGTATCTCATTTGACTTGTTGCGTTACGTTCCCAACCCAACAGCAAGCCCTGTACAATCCCTATACGAAAATCAAGATTACTGACATTTTTGTTCCCTGCTATGCTGGTGAATATTACTCTGCTATTGACAATACAGATATTCAGCATATGGAAAAAAACTCTTTTCCACCATTTCAAGCTTCTGTGTGTATGATTGTAGTACTGAAAACATTGGTTGGCAAGATCAGTTCCACCCATGTTTTTGTTGTAATCTTCAATACAATTGGGCTTCATAACATCACAAAATCCACTTGTGCTTTTATTACACCGAATTTGCTTTTTGGACAAATCAGTGTTGCCTACATTAGTTAAAAGTGTTACAGATTTTTTGTCTTGCCAAACGATACACAATTGCCCACCTTTCACCCAAAAAATTGGGTCATCTCCTTTCTTCATTTTATGGTTTTTTGGGTTTGCGGCCTGGGGTATTTCCTGTGTAGTGTAACGAACAGTTCCACAACATCCGAATCCTAGTTTAGCAAGTTTAGCTACAAGAGCTGGGCTAGTATAGTAATTATCACAATATATTACGTGTCCCTTATTCTCAAGTCCATGGACCAGATCAATGACGACTTTTCCTGCAACTGTTGGGTTTGGTGGATGGCAGTCTGATGAATTGAAATCTACGTCTGCATCACAAACAGTTTGGGTGTCGTCGGCTCCTGTGTACAGTTTCCAAGCACACGTGTATCCTGTTTTGGACTCGTTCAGGAGAAGGCTTTAATACCCGTTTGATAGGTTTGTTAGGCATGTACTGAACAAAACTCAAGCGTCCTTGAATTTCAACATACTCTCGTCTGGAGACAGATTCTGCGCAGGGTTATACAGGTTGAGAAACTCTGGACGAGGACTTCTATCAAGGGCCGAACTTTGGAAAGTTTGTCCCGTTTAGCCAAGGCTCTACGAGGAATTTGGTTATTTGAGATGTGGAGGAATCGAAGAAATTGAACTGAACCGATTACGGGACATGATCGACGGATAGAATGGGATGTGAAGAATTTCAGATGTCGACCAGTACATCTTATATTGAGAGGATTTGTTTATGCCCATAGCAATGAGAAGTGCCACAAATGCCATCATTTCTGGAATGTTGGTTGGGTGCCAGGAGAATTGTTCATCAGGAATTGATTCTATTGTTTGCTGCGCATAGCGATTAGTCTCGTCGACGAGCATATTCCACACAAGTTGACAAAATACAGCTTGAAGATCTCTACTGCCGACAGTGTGGCAAAGTCGCCGGTGGGGCCAGAATTTCCAGTGAACTGCACAGTCCCACACTCGTAATGGTCTCGTCGTTCCCAACCAGATCGAAATCTAACTTTCCTGTCGTCCTCCTTGATCTCGGTCGGCTATCACCTTGGTAGGTCGGCTGCAACAGAAAAACAAGGCAAAGGAGGATTAATCTCGATCATACATTTGTAAATACAATATCTCAATGCTACTTTGCTGCATGTGCACACAGGCCACACGGGGTCATGCGCAAAATGAATATTGTGCTGAGAAAAAAAATATGGCAGATTCCATCCACTCTCCAAAACTCGTTATCGATAAATTTTCGTTTTAATGTGGGATTGTGAATGTGAATTCACCCAACTTCTTGCATAATACGACTTATGAGGGCCTTTCGAATACAAGGCTATTCTTTTGGAAGCTTGAGACTAAGAGTGCATTTTCAGCCTGTTAACGCTAAACAGCACGACCGGCTATGGGTAAATGTTAAAATTTCTATGCTATATCTATACATCAACTTGCTGTTTCAATGAATACAAATATTACCCCAACAAACTACTAATAATTGTACATTTTCACTTGACGTTTTGACCCAGTCCAGGGGTGGGGATTTGGTCAATCCTATTAAAAGGGATCCATTTTATAAATTTACATTACTCAACTCCAACAGTTCTAACGCTATTTACGCTATAGCCTAGGAAAATAAGTGAATTACGTTAATTTGCATTGCCATTGGGCCAGGAAGAGTAACGTTAACTGTTATTAATATTAGTTATTCATTTTTACTGTGATTTTGGCCTACCTCTTCAAGTTCAACGTCGTCGTCGTCGTCATCCATTACTTCGTCATCTGATTCTGAGCCACTGTCTGCCAAAATCTCAGCCAAAATGTCATCATTTATGTCCGTTTCCATCATGATTGCAACTAAATTCAACTGACCGTTGTGGAAGCGAGTGGACGCTAGCACCAAAAACCGCAGAGTGACGCACTTTTCTTTTCATAAACTTTTATACACTGCATTCCTGTCAATAGAGGGCGCCAACCCCCAAAACAACTCAAGCATTTTCCGGTGGTGATTTAAGTCGCCGTGGTCGTCAAGGGCATGCCGATTCCCGGCACCTTTTAGAGCCCACGGGAAGGAAGCGTATCACAACAAAGGCTCTTTTTAGAGCCCGTGGGATCGAAAGGGTTAAATGGAATCTCTCGCTCCAATGTACCCGTCAATTTCAGGTCTTTGGGTTGTCTGTATCATATCAACGATAGAGACAGGCTCCGGACTTACAATTCAAGGGATTTCATTGGAAACGTTGTGGCAAAGATCTGACGTCATGCTTCGAGGCTTGCGTGCTAGCTACCAACCAAGGTCAAAATTTAATCTCCATGAAAAGAAGTTCAATTTGATTTTCTTAGGGATCCGAGCAGGGGGAACCCGTAGGCACAGGCCTTACCCCCCACCATTCGTGCCTCCTTCCCACCCACCAACATAGTTACGACACTGCATCCATACGTGCCTAATAAATGAAGGCAGCCACTTCAGGTTCATTTTGGTACTCCACAAGACAAAAGGAACATATTAAGAGTAAAACTGTGCAAGAACTGTGGTGTTTTAAACTACGTCAGGGGTGTTCATATTGCCCACAACATGTCAAAATTGACACCACTGGTGTTATTTTAACTAATCCCAGTTTCAGTTGCAGAGAATGCACATGCAACGTGGTGCACAAAGGTGCGAGCACCATCATGGCAGCCAGTGGCTTCAATATAAGAGCATGACCTTCTATAATAGAGATCAGTGATCCCTTGGCAACGTATGAAATCGGTTTCATGGCTTCTGATAAACGCACTGTAATAAAATTACACTGCCAACAAGGTGAGGGATACAAAGGTTTTGAAAAAACAAATTGAAATGTTGGAAAACAGCTAATTTTTTTATAAAGCAAGCAATTCCTATAAAGTTGATATACACTTATACTTGTATGGTTCTAATTTGATAATAATTTTTAAAAAAAGACAGGTAGTTGTTTCGTGCCTTTTCATTCATTAACAAAACACAATCATCAAACAATTTGCAAGGTTACTGGTAGCTGCTTTTCAATAATTATGACTAAACCTATACATCGTAGAAAGGAAGATATACATGAACCTTCCTAACATAACAATTGCCAAAATCAGCAAAGATTAATTTTCACCGAGCTATTTTGTCACTAAAAAACTAAATGCTTTGTATAATTATTTTGTTCAAATGGTATAGGATTGTGTCCATAACAATTTGCTAGTATTGGTACATTTTGAACTGTTTGTTTCACCTGGCGCGGGAACTGTGATAGCTCTGACGAATAGTTTGTGAAATGTGTCTTTTTACAAGGAAAACAACAATTTTCTGATTAAATACGAAATTTCTAGATCGTATTAATTGACAAACAAAAACCCTGGTGATTGAAAACAGGGACTTTTCTTTCACGAGTAGACCACCGCTCTTTTGTAATACTGAAATTCTATTATTTTACAATATATTATTATTATACCGATACGTTTCCAAGGCTTTGATCTGTTCGAAGCTGAGTGCAGCCCACTTTAATATGACCCCAACTCGTTTTTTGACAGACAATACAATACATTTATTATTACAGTGGCTGGGGTATTTAGGGGGTTTCCAGTGCAATTTACCAGACTTGCGCAATCGTAATTTCTTTTGTTAATGATGACAAAGAAGCTGAAACAATGATAATGCATGGTAGCTGAAAATACATTCATTGAAAAGTTGTTTATCCCGAGCTGGGTGTCGTTGATTGGGGCATATTGGTATCCTCATTGGAAGAATAGGGTTTCAATCGGTGTAGTATCATCGACCCTGTCAGAGTGACTTATGAAAAGAAAACGGGGGATACAGGGGGTTTCCCTTGAAATTTACTAGAATTTCTATTTTTAAAAAAAGTTTTTAAATTTAACAAAATAAAAAATTATTTTTACAATGAAGCCTAGAAAAAGTAATTGCTACCCAGCAGACAGCATTGAAAGTATGTTTACGTGGTGGCTGTGAATGAAAGGTTTGCACAAGTATACGCATAAAAACGCTATATATTGCTGTCACAACTGCAACGGGTACTTTAAGTCGAAAGCAGCCCTGACATCAAATGTTTATTATACACTGCAGAACATTTTCAGACCAATCAGGGTATCAGGATTTTCAAGGGTCACTTGACTTTTTACAGGTCCTTAAGCTTTTCTTAGGAATCCAAATTTTGGAAAGGGAAATAGGCCTCGGGTAGATGACACTTTCCCCCTTCCTTAGTTACGCCACTGCTCTTTGATGTCAACCCTGCCAGGAACAGTTCCAGGGTGGGAAGGGGGAACATGGCAACAGGGAGGTGGAAAGGGGGTTCACTGTCAACAAAGAATGGCACAAAGGAAATTGCAAGAAATTGCATTCGAATGACACTATGTTGGTAAAATGTATGTAAATGCATTTATGCTTTATACAAACCGTACCTAACGATTATGCCTGAAAGTTCGGGCTTATTTTGTTATGTTATTAAGGAGATAAAAGTAAGTTTTCAGATATTATTACTGCCAGATTACAAGTATAAGTGATACAAGAACAATAACGCGTGAACAAATAAGCACAAAACACCCACAACACATGAACGTGTTATGAGTCTATACAAATTATCACTTGGAAATCTTAGAAAAAAAGTTTTGTTGAAGCATATTATAGCAATGTTACATTAGGGTGATGTTTGACAAACGAATAGTTTGTGAATTGTGTCTTTTTCATGATTGTCTTTTTTCAAGAAAAACTACAATTTTCTGATTAATTTCGAAATGTCTGGATTGTAATTGACAAAAAACCCTGGTGATTGAAAACTGTTACAATACCGGTATATTATTATAAGTTTCCAAGGCTTTGATCTGTTCGAAGCTGAGTGCAGCCCACTTTAATAGGACCCCAACTCCTATTTTGACAGACAATACAATACATTTATTATTACATTGGCTGGGGTATTTAGGGGGTTTCCAGTGCAATTTACCAGACACGCGCAATCGTAATTTCTTTTGTTACTGGCGACAAAGAAGCTGAAAGAATGATAATGCATGGTAGCTGAAAATGCATTCATTGAAAAGAGTTGTTTATCCCGAGCTGGGTGTTGTTGATTGGGGCATATTGGTACCCTCATTGGGATAGTATCATTGACTCCGTCAGCGTGACTTATGAAAGAAAAAAAGAAAAAAATACTTATGGAGGATACAGGGGGTTTACCTTGAAATTTACCAGAATTATTTTTTTTTATACTTTTTTTTTTACAATGAAGCCTAGAAAAAGTAATTGTTACCCAGCAGACAGCATTGAAAGTATGTTTACGTGATGGCTGTGAATGAAAGGCTTGAACAAGTATCCGCACAAAAACGCTATATATTGCTGTCACAACTGCAACGGGTACTTTAAGTCGAAAGCAGCCCTGGCATCAAATGTTTATTATACATTGAAGAACATTTTCAGACCAATTTATATTATTGCGTTTTATAATAAAACGTCTCTTTATTTATCGATATTCCTCAGTCTCTTTGATAGCGGCTTAACTGGTTTAAAGGGGGTACTTGGGGAATCAGGATTTTCGCGACAGCAAGGACTTTCGCGACAGCATTCGAGCCTTGTGACAACTCGACCTACGCAAAATTCGACCCACGAGTTGTCATACTTCGCAATTTCACATAAATACAAAACATGCAGCATGAAAGCTCATAACGTGACTCATTTTGTAGAACCAATTACCTCATCATTACGTCAGTAAATATTATTTTATTAACATTTCAGTCTAATCTGCGGGACGTATAGAATGGCGAGAACGGACAAGTCGATCTAAACAAATAGTGTGACCCTGCGGGGTTAAGACATCTTGACCCTTGTGAAAACTCGACCTAAACAAAACTCAACCACGAGTTGTCATATTAGCACTTGGCATTTTCGCATAAAAACAAAACATGCACCATGTGAAAGTCCATATTGTGACTTAGTTTCTAAAACCAATTACGTAATCATTACATCAGCATTAACATTTTAGTCTAATCTGCGAAGATTATGATGTAGTCAATATAAACTTCGAAATTGTATTGCTCGAATTTACCAACTATGGGTAGAATGTGGTACCATTCTTTCTCATCCTACAGAAAACCCTTTATTACGATAGCAATAAAAATGGTGCACGTTCTGTTGTCATTCAACTCTTGTCGGTGGTGGTTTTGCAATAAGGAAAATTTCCATAGGGACTGTACACGTTGGTGTGATTGTACGTGACGACGTAGTGTTTGTACATAGCACAAGCTACAGGGTTTGTACACACATGGGTTGATTCTACAATTCGATGTTCTTTGTTTTCGTATGAATCGTTTGAGAATCGCTGCACAAATTTAATGGAAGGGCTTTAACTTGATTCGTTACATCCTTTGCATTTATCCACATATAAATTGTCTCAAACGCCTAGGGGACAAACAATGAAATTTGTGTGTACAATGATTACAGTTCATGTGTTTTAAGTTTATTTCAATATATCGTAAATACTAAACAAAGAACTCAGTGTCCCAATAATTATCAGTATACAGCCGAATACTTCATTGCAATGTTGTACTATTGTACTAATATCTGTACAGATAATACTGCAAACAATAATGTCAATTTCGAACAATAACAAACACCTCATCAGTCTCCTGCCACCTACTGTCCCAAAAAACTCGTGTCTTGCCTAAAGTTACGTTTGGACGAGTTAGTACTACTTGGACGCCTAAGCAACACACAATGCAACTTTTGTATACAATGACTACAATTAATGCGCCTTTTCAGTTTATTTCAATATATCATAACTTTCTTAACACTAAACAAAGAACTAGCGACACCAGTGACCAATATTATCAATACATCCGAAACCCATGTCAGCGTTTTCATCAAAAGCTTAACCTCTAGTTGTATGTTGTTTTCTAACTCACACACGGATCCTTGTCATTATTTTTATTGCCATCTCCCAGGTTTGCCATCGCGCCTTCACAAAATGAGAACGCAAACAATATTGTAAAATGGAGTGCCATGGTCGAGCGGTTTAGTGCATCGGATTTGTGTTCTGATGGCTGAGTCGTCAGAATGTGGGTTCGAATCCCAACCGCGACCATGGTACTTGTGTCCTTAAGCAAGACACTTTACCATAAATGCTTCTCTCCACCCAGGAGTAAATGGGTACCTGTGAGGGCAGAGTTGGTTGTTGTGTTTGATTAGCCCATATGCGCCGAAATGGCAGCAATTGAGCTGTATACTCCCCAGGGAGCTGAGATGGTTTCTGGAATGATTTATGCGCCTGATGAGCAGGGGTAATAATGTACAGCGCTTTGATACCTTGTTTAAAAGCGCTTTAAAATGCCCGACATTATTATTATTATTAACACTACTATATAAAAACACACAAAATATACATTGGACATTCAAAGTTCGGATCGCATTTAAATGCTACATTATCATACTCCATTCCCCCTTGCCACTTTTGATAATATCGGTCTCCCAATGACTGAAATACAATATCACCCACAGAACTTTGGTGGTATTGGTTGTGTATAATTAGATGTTTGAACGCGTTGAGATAATTAAAGTATTGTCTGAAATGCTGGGAATGAATACTGCCCTTTATTGACCGGTCTCATTATTATTATTTTTATTATTTTCCACCTGGAAACCATGGGTGGATCCAGAACATTTTTAGGGGGGGGGGGCTACAGCCCCCTTATGTATTGATTTATTGTAGTAGGTCTCTTAATAAATTGTGCAGAATCGATGTATGAGGTGTTATAAAACAAGTATTGACTGCTAGGAGTGGTACAGTAAACCTATCCTCCCTCGGAGATCCCTGGAGCGTTCCTGGAGCGTTCTATTTTCTCTTAGCTTCGCCTCGGGAAAATAGAACGCTCCAGGGATCACCTTGGAGGCTAGTTTTACTGTACCACTCCTAGCAGTCAATACTTGTATAATATACTACCGGTACGTCAGGGTGATCCCAAAGAAACCCATTGTCCCCCGTACCTCATTGAAGGGAAGGGAAATGGTGGAAAAATGCTATTCAACATATTTAATGAACGGGGGAAAGAGAGGTTTCATCGGTAGAACTTTGACATAGTGTAGACGAAGGAAGGAGTTCATAGAGCAAGGCATTGCCATTGCTCTCTCGCCCTAGAACGGAACAATTTCAATATCCAAACATTTTGACTATTTAAATTAGGTTCTCGTAGCCTAGCCAATGGGTCTGGGGGTATTTGTCTGATACACGGTTAATAACAAATGCGTCTGTTGCACTACGGAGGCTGGGACTAGGCCATCAATATTTCAAATCCTACGCATTGCATGTAGATATTATTTTTGTCATAAATCGGCCTTAAATCCGCTTCAGAAATAATGTTAAGCAACCTCACCCCAAGGGTCTTCCTCGCTCTCACTACTAGACCCTGTTGGCGAAAGTGCTTTCCGCAACGCTGATTGGTTACTTTTTTTAAAATACGAAAACATTTATACCATTTTGAGGAAATTAAATATTTCTTCTTCATACTATTTATGCTTATTATGTTAAAATTATGGACTTTTAACACATCAAATGTTTGGATGAGTGATTTTACCAAAGATTTGCATATCCAAGATTTTTGGATATTGAAATCATCCAGTTCCAGGGCAAGAGAGCAGTGGGTATAGAAACTGCTTGAACACCCTGGGGACAGGGTTGAATGTTTAGTGCTTAGTCCAAACAGTTCAACAAAATAACTGTCAATGTTTTGATTCACAGCAAAATGGTTTAATGAATTTAATAAGGACCTGCCATGAAACGTGTCTTTTCATTATTGTCTTTTTAGTCACGAAATTACCTTACAATGACGAAACTAATGAAAAACACGTGATTAAAAACAGGGACTTCTCATTCACATGTGCATAACCGATCTTTTGTCATATTGAAATTCTATTTTTGTACAATTATAAGATTCCAAGGCTTTGATCTGTTCGAGGCTGAGTGCAGCCCACTTTAATAGGCCCAAGTCTTTTTGACAGACAATACAAAACATTTATTATTACATTGGCTGGGGTATTTAGGGGGTTCCTGTGCAATTTACCAGACTTGCGCATTCGTAATTTCATTTGTTAATGACGACAAAGAAGCTGAAAGAATATTATTATTAGGGGGCTAGAATATAGATATACCATTGCTCCACTTTTTGTGATCCTCAGATTGGATTGGGATAGTATCATCTACTCCGTCTGCGTGATTTATGAAAGAAGAAAAGAAAAACTACTTATGGGAGATACAGGGGTTTCCCTTGAAATTTACCAGAATTTCTCAATATAATATTATTTTATTTGAAGCCGAGGGGAGCAGTATGATAACTGGGTGACGATAACTGGGAACTTTTTCAAAACTAACATGATCGATCAGTTCTGGCAATCTTTGATGTATAAAAAAATTATTTTGCTTTGTCTTTATTTAAATAAATAAATATTAAACTAGACATGTTATGTGTCTGTCACGTGGACAAACACAGGGCTGTTTCAGGTTTTTGTGGTAGTTTGGATGTGAACTGTGAATACAATAATGAAACCTGTTTGTTAGGTAGCAAAGACGGAAGGGATTGGGATGTTGTTATTGGTTTTGTTATGAAACTGGAGATGCGGGGATTGGTGACATTTCTGTTGAATCTTTGAGTTCACATGTGCATTGAAATGTGAAGACGTCATGATGATGTCGGCTGATTTTGTACCTATAACATACTGTTATGCATTAACAAAGATATTTTGATTGCGGTTGAATGTATAGTTTATTTAAGTACGTGTAGAAATAAACCTTTGTGGAAATGTTATGTGGTTTGTGAGGATGTTATCATATGTATAATACATCGGTATGTAGGTATAATACATTGCTGTGCCTATGAACATGGAAATATTTGAAGATAATAGTATTGAAATTGTAGGTGACGTCATGTGAGTGGTACGTGATGATGTGAGGATGATGGTACTTGATATATTTGATACTAGGGGAGTTATTCGTGAAGTGATTAATTCTTAAGACTGTGAGATCTTTTGTAATAGTTGGGGAAAAGAAAAAATTACATTTTAATGTTGTGAATATGTGGTGTCGATGTTTTGATAGAATTTTAAAGAAGTATGCCCTACCTAACGGAGTACAAAAAGAATTATTGAACAAAAAATTACTATAAAATCGTATGATGACGTCATCATGACGCCACATCAATTTTCATCTATAACACATTCCGGCCTATTAGCATTCCAGGATTGAACCCAATCGGACCTACGGTTCTCTAAATATAGGACCTTAGAATATGCCCCTTTAAGATGACGTCACGTGACCCATGATAACGTCATCATGACGTCACACCAATTTTCATCTATAACACATGCTGGCCTACCTACATACCACGTCTCAACTTAATCAGACTTGTACTTCCGTAGATATATGGCTTCGAAAAATGCACCTTTAAGATGACGTCACGTGACACGTGATTACGTCATGATGACGTAAAAGTTCGGCACACATTTGGAGCAGTTGGTCTAAGTGTCTGCCAGGTTTAAAGGCAATCAGTTGGATAAAAGTAGCCAATGTGCCGGTATGAAAGAAAACGTGTACAAATGATGGGATTATTGACGTCTATTCACGATTTCCGATGTCCCTTCTGGGCCACCATACATGATTGGTACATGCTGTAGTTCGCACCGCGCTGCAGCACCGTATAGCAGCGCGCCACACAAAATTGTACGTTCGAGTGTGGAATAAATTCACAACGCGCCACATTACCTCCACGGTTATACTGCCTTCCCAGAATTCTTGTTTTTATATTGTTTTTCTGTAAATATTGATATGGTTGTCATTTTACACTCGTGAAAATTTGCAATTAGGTAGACAAAAATTCAATGATTACATGTTCCTAAGCTTTTTTCCATAGGAGATTGCTAAGAAAGCTTGAATTTAATCACCTCCAGATGACGTCATATGACGTCACGAAAATTTCACTTAAGCAGAAGCATTTTTGCCATGTGACAAATACTTTGCAATTGAAATCATCTACGCAATTGCATTGATTTTTCAGATATGGACTTCACAAAGTGACTACTTAAATATTCATTAGTGCCATAGTTTGAAAACTAATGACGTCATCATGACGTAAAAGTTCGGCATACATTTTCAGTGGCCGGTCATAAACCTAACATAAACCTAACTTAGTTGATGATCAGGTGCTATCTTTCATAAGGCCTTTTAATTATTATTATTTTTTTTTTAACTATGAAACGATGTCCAATTGCGGCCATGATTGCTGAATCGATTGGAATTCTGTCGCCCTGTGTTTTAAACTTTTTCACATAGGGGTATGAACCTTTGCCCAGATTGTGCGGCCTCTCTTATCCTCCATACATTATGTATGGGAAATTTGAAGCAGACCTTTGACCAGAAACCGGAGATCTTCTTTGGCCTTAAAAGTAATGAAATAATTAAAAAGGCACAGTGTAATAAGCTGAAATAATGGGGGACTATAGATGCATGATTGGAATCACTTATATAAATGTCTACTCTTCAAAAAATAATTCTGTCCGAACGGGACAAATTAGCAGTTATTTCAAGAAATAGTAAACTAAAAACCACATTTTACAAAAGCATATGCCCAAGCTACAAACATATTAATCAATTTCTTTTAAATATGGAAGCTATGGTGGCTCTGGAGGGACATTTAAAGCTTAAATATTGACGTGAACATTTACGTTTTAGATGTCCCTTCAGAGCCACCATAGGAGGCTAGTTGCCTAGTTCTGCATTTGGAAAGAAATATCAATAGCAAATGAAATTGTTAACTTTTGGACTTTTACTAAATCAATGTTCTCTTTTCATTATACTTCAGAGAGTTGCCCAAGAAAGTGCTCAAATCGAGGTAAGTCTTTAAAATGTTTTACCCTCACTTTAATTTTGTTCAAACAATTATCCAACACAACTTGGATGCAATTTTCGATGGAACACTACATTCCGGTCTTCATGAGCATGGGACCCAAATCCGTGACCTTGCATGCACATGTGAACTTTTCATAAAAACCTCAGTGTTTCTCTGGCCATTATCCAAAATATTACTTGGTGTTAATTTAGTTGGCGATGTACGGAAGCGTTAAAATGACATTGTAAAAAGCACTCAGCTTAAGTCATAATTATGACTCAATATCTCATAATCATAACTTACATAAGTCATAATTATGACAACATCAGTTATAGTTATAAGATATGTCATAACTATGAGATATTAAGTCAAAAGAAGTCTATTACGCACATGTAGGTAATAGACTAGTCATAATAATTATGAGATATTAATTCATAATTATTATGATAAAGGAAGGGTGTCTTGATAAAATTGGCAAACAAATTATTTTGTTCATCCCAAAAGTGAATACTTTAAGACCACCTAACCCTGCAAGTTTGACTGGTAAAATATCTTATAGCAACAGTTGTAGGGTAACATGTAACCTTATTAGACAATCTGTGTTGTTTGATTGCGGACAGGTGTATTCAGATTGTGTCCTAGTAAGATTCCGAAAGTAGGCCTACGGGAAATAACTGCGCCCTTTTGGTATATATATTGTATATAAGTTTTCTCACGGATCCTGATGTACCTTTGACACTATTTGTTACCATGTTGTTCACTTATAGATTTATCAAGTCGTAGACTATCGGAGAGTTGCACTAATGGCCATTATGTTGGCTCAACGTGTACGTATCGTTGTTGGGGATACCGGACCTATGTCAGTGGACGGTCCACATCAACTTGTGAGAGCAACTACGTTTGGTCATCGCCGTTACCTTATTGCTGTAAGTCAAAACCTGTTATTTATTGCTCTGTTTATCGTTATCGAAAAACCCGTGCTCACTTCAGTGTATTCCAAGGGTTAGCAAGGAATTTCCCTCTTACATGGCTAGCGCAAATATGTGACCTGTCACCACGAAACCCGGACAAAGTTGGAAAATTTTATTTTGAGTTTTTGGTATTTTCATATTCTCCAGTTCATAAGCTTTTGAATGATTATAAACTTGTAGGGGTAACCCTTTCCTGTAATCCCCTCAGGAGGGGATTAAGGCCCCCTCCCCCAACATGCCCAATCAATAACAAGTCAATCAGAGAAAGGAAGGCTTTTGTACAGGAAGCTATCAATGAAAATAGAATCTGCAAGCCGCGAGCTTTACGGTGATACCAAATTTTCAATGGGGGGTGTTTTACGCTATGTAAGAAAGCGACTTATTTTCAGGAACTTTTTTCGGTAATTTGCGAGCTTTTGTTTCAGTCCACGCTTCTTGTTCACCAACATCGCTCCGAAAATAGGGTAAAAAAGTATTTTACCTTAACAGATTTAATTTATTTTTAAAGTAAAATGATAGATGAATATGTAAAGCATACGGTCATCCCAAAATCCAAAAATGGACGATTCCACCCTGAAATGACTTTGCACGCTGTTTACCCGAAATGGATCGGTGCGACTTTGTCCGGGTTTCGTGGTGACAGGTCACATATTCTGAACTAATCCTCTTAGCAAAAATTTATGATTGTTAGCGCGAAATTCCGTGTTTAGCTGCACCATGAAATTATGTAAGTTGTAATAATTCAAACTCAAACTATATAACGGTTTGTGCACAGCTGTGAAATATATAAGTCACATAATCACTCAATGAATCCTGTGTTTTATTTTAAAGATTTTCCAGTCGTCACTTAACTGTCCAATAATTATTATACCACCGTGCATTCGTCACTTGCATTCCTACACTACCAATGACCGTTCTGCTGGCTCTCGAGTGTTGTTGAATCAAGCACAACAACTTATCTGAGTAACTAGGTCTGGTCCCTACTTGCCAGTGTAACCAAACACCGTTAGACCTTCTGTCCAAAATGGACTTATAATGCGCACGTATCTGGTGTTCAAGGCGTTTACCATTATTATCCCTCTGGCCCTGCTCATCAGGCCCTTGAATTATTCCTGAAACCAGTATGCTTTATTTATTAGGTGTTCGGGTACCCGAAACACCTATTGTTTTTGTTCGGTTTTTAGGTGTTCGGGTATATGCCCGAAACACCTCTTGTTTTTGTTCGTTTTTGTTTTGTTTTTTTTTGTTTTTTTTACTTCTTCTTCTTCTTCTTCTTCTTCTTCTTCTTCTCCCCGACGTCTGTCCGCAAAAAAACACATACTTGCAAACTTCACATGAACTTGAAACTTGGCATGTACTTAGAACTTAACAAGTAGATGAAACTCGAGTTGTGAGTGACCCCGATTTGACCTTACTTCCTGTCCAAACCGGAAGTCAAAGTTTAATATTTTAAAAAATCATATCTCAACAACCACAACAGGTAAATGGAAATTTTTTGCACTATTGTATAGATTGTTAATTGTCGAAAAATATTTACAAAAACATGACCCCACTTTGACCTTACTTCCTGTCCAAACCGGAAGTCAAAGTTTAACATTTAAAAAAATCATATCTCAACAACCACAAGAGGTAAATTCAAAATTGTTGTACCATTGTACAGATCGTTAATTGTCAAAAATATTTACAAAAAGGTGACCCCAATTTGACCTTACTTCCTGTCCAAACTGGAAGTCAAAGTTTAATATTTAAACAATCATATCTCAACAACCACAAGAGGTAAATTCACAATTTTTGTACCATTATACAGATTGTTAATTGTCGAAAAATATTTACACAAAGGTGACCCCAATTTGACCTTACTTCCTGTCCAAACAATGAAGACGAGAAAAGTAATTGTTACCCAGCAGACAGCCTTGAAGGTTTGTTTACATTGTGGCTATAAAGCACAAGTACACACACAAAAACACTATTATATTGCCGTCATAACTTTCAGTCGAAAGCACTTTCAGTCAAAAGCAGCCCTGGTATGTTTATTATAAATTGGAGAACATTTTCAAACCAATTTATATTTATATTGTGTTTTATAATGAAGCATTGTCTCTTTGTTGGTCGATTCCATGCCCTCTTGACAGTCTGCTCTGATCGTGACAATATTGTCCCTTTAACTGGGGTTGGTTCAGTGGGGGGCACTTGGGGAATCATGATTTTCAGGGGACACTTTTGCCGGGGAGGATGCCTTGGGTGAAGGGCACTCCCCCCCCCCCACCACCACCACCACCCACCTGTTCCCTCTCCATAGTTACGCCACTGGTCTTTGATGCCAGGAACAGGTCCCGTGTGGGAAAAGGGGAACAATGACAGGGGAGGCACACAGCCTAAATAAGGGCATTCGTATGGCATTATTATTGATAAAATGTATATAAATACATCCATGCTATTTAGCTATAGTGGTCAAAACCACTCAACTGCCTGTTTTGACTGTTGACACAAGTGTGCAAACATGGAATTTTTTGACTGGTTTTTACTGTCATTTTGACCACCCTGAACAACACATGTAAGGTTGGACAGCGTTTGACTTTTAAGTGACATTTTGACTGATTTTGACCCCTGCAGTGACAGGAGGGTTAAGAACCAAACAGTATACAATTCGTTCATCATATCTATAAAGCGTTCAATACTATGCTCACTCAGGGACTATGTTTATAACATTCCCAAACACAAAATTCTCAGTGCGGTCTTTACCGGCCGTTAATGTACCCCACGTGATCACGACTCCACCAATCAGAATGTCTAAACTGTCCAAGGTATTCATGAATCAAGGTATACATCAAGCACGGAAAATGAGCTACTTTGCCGTGCGTAGTGTAGCCTCTATTATGCGGTTTGCCGCGTGCGCCTTGACTAAAGGCTACTTCAGTTTGAATTTGAACCCTTGTTGTTTTTTTAATGACAACATGTGAGACGTACTAACTGCTCATGATGTTATGTACAGTTAACATCTTAAAACCAAACAAACTTTAAACCAAACAATTCTCCGGTTTCTGGTCTCCGCGCGCGTCGCCTCAGACCAGCGCGTCGGCATTTTAAATTTTCTTTTCTTTGCTATGAAACGATGTCCAATTGCAGCCAAAATTGCTTGATCGATTATAATTCTGCCATGCTTTGCTTTAAATGACTTTCTCACACAGGGGTATGAACGTTTGCTTGATTTGTGAGGCCTCTCTTAGCCACCATACTTTGTATAATGGGAAATTTGGTCCCCGCGTATACAATGTATCATGTATCATTTCCCTATTGGTAAAAAAAAAAGATGGCCGAAAAAAGTGCGTCACCGCATCGATTTTGAAGCCGACCGTTGACCAGAAACCGGAGACTTTTATTTTGGCCTTAAAGTAATCTGTCAGTTTAGTTAGGTAATCTCTCAGTTAACGAACAGCAGTGTACACCACCTTTAGATGGGAAGTACAACATTGGTAATTACCAGATAATCAAATTAACGAATAATTATTGAAAAACGTACTTGGTGTAAAGTCAGCACAATTATCAATCATCCCGAAATAAATATTCTGTCTCGAGTGCTTTAATCTTAAATTAGAGAATTGTTATAGTTATGTTTAATTTTAATTTCAGTTGCCGTTAGCACTCGTCACCCACCGTGATGTGTTTTTTGTTTTGTTTTGTTTTGTTTTTGTTTTTTTGCAGTGGTTATTTTTTAATCCTTCCCTTTAAACTATACCAGTATAAGTAATGCACCAAGAACAATACGCGTGAACATAACTAGAAGAAACCAAGAAGAAAACATCATTCATTTCTTATTCGAATGCACAGCACTCCAGCAAATTCGTGCCAAGGAATATATATCACTGGAGAATAATCTAATTAGCAATAATCTTAATGTACTTTGGGAAACATTCATAGCTAATAACAATGATGTCAAATTATATATGATGCTGGGGAACCTATTTGAACTGGATGAAAACCTTGGTTTTATTTTTTATCAAAGTTGTAAGAGATTACTTAATAACCTATGGGAGGAACGTAAACGAATCATTAATAATACATAACGCCGTTTTTAAAACCATGTTGGAATTATTACTACATGTAGTTGTGTTTACTTTGATTACTATTAAATTATGCACAACTTTACCGGCTTTGGAATTTAATGATGTATAATAATGTATAATGCATAAAAACCATGCTACATGCATATAACCATTTATAATAAGGGGTTTCACTGAGATTGTACACATGTACACATTGTACATAAATAATAATCAGAGTCCAAAATTGAGTACCTGGTTATATGTGTACTTTGTTCACTATATTTTGATCATCTTTGCTTTACCACTTCCAATATTAATGTATAAAAATCATGATAGGCCTAACCAATCATAATAAGGGGTTTCACTGTGATCGTGCATATTAATTGTAATTAGAGTCCATATTGTTTACTAACATTATAATTTTTACCTTGTTCACTATTATTGATCAAGTTTACTTTAGTACTAACACTTCCTAATATTAAAGTAAATGTAAAAAAAAAAAAACATGCAATATGTAAGAATTAATGGGGTTTCAATGTGATTGTATAATGTACACAAATTGAAAACTAGACCCCAGTTGTGGGCTAGTAGTAAACTACACCGTTGACTCTCGAGAACACATGATCTTAATTTAATTTCCATTATACATACATGTACATTGTGATAGTGATAGACGTATCCTGTGTCACGCGGCGTGGCTGGTGGGGGATAGGAGCGATGCGTGGTGCGTACCGACAAGACTGACAGTTGACAATACATAATAATACACGCCCCTTTCATTGTCTCATTAGCTTCATCGGGTGACATAGGATTGGTTTATAATTAATTAATACTGTTTATAACCATGATGAATAACCTTTATGATTTTAGTTTCGCTCTTAATTGCTTTCGCTTTTAACTATTTTACTATGTTTATATTGGATGCACCATCGATGTATCATGAGTGCCACTGTCATGAAAGTGTACATCCGAATAAATTTGATTTGATTTGACTCCCAACACATGAACTTGTATATCGGACCTATACAAATTGGACCTAAACTAAGAATTCTCAGACAAAAGAGAAACAATGTTTTATCAATGTGAAAATAAGAGTTATGAAAGAAAATATAAATCTTTAAAATAAGTTGATATACCCTTTAAATGTAAAGCTTCAATGCATTTGAAAGAATTGACGACAACTTGAACTTTTTCGGGAAATTCCCAAACTTTTATGTGATGTAATCTATTTCTTTATGTGCAACTTTGACTGGCGACCTTTTATGTTCTCCTGCTACTTGTACAGCACCGGTACTCTATAATTATGAAGTAAAGATTAAGGTTGGCCAATACCGTGCGCCACGTATTGTGATCATCAGATTGGACTGGGGAGGCATTTGTGACGTACTGTATTGACTTTTGCTCCTGCATCTCCCATTTTCTCAGTTAACATTGAGTTTCGAAGATGATTTCCAAGACTCTGATTGTCGTGTTGTTAACAGTGCTCCTCCTTGCACCTACCGCAGGTATGCTCAGTGTGGTTTTTATGCTTAAAGAGACAATATCGACACAATCAGAGCAGACTTTCAACGGGGCATGGAATCGGTGTCCTAGTTTAAGATGAACTCTGTGAGTGAAAATTACTGGCTCATTTATGTAGCAGCAACAGTAATATGACTGTTATGTGGTATATTATTTTCAGTCACTGGGTTAATATAAAACTAGCACTCCGATTCCATGCCCTGTTGATCGTGAAGATACTGTCCTTTTAAGAAAGGAATTATCTTAAAATTTTAATTTTATCTGTCAATAGTTTTTGCCTTACCCAAGGCTAAATGTTCTGTAATTGTAAAAATGTATTTTGTTCAATATAATTGTGTCCAGCGTTACTGTTTATTGATGTATTATGTATTTATACCAGATTAAAGTTTTACATACACCTCACTTGATGTAAATTTCATGTTATCCAACATCCTTTGAAATATTTCTGTCTGAGGTGCAATCTTGTTAGTAACATTAATTTATGTAATTCCAAGGCAGATTTCTGTTCCATTTCTGTTCCATTTCTGTTCCAGTTCTGTCATTCTAATACAAACGCTTATTAAATTATTTTTTGGCTGAATGCTTTTCCATAAGATCTAGAATGAATACAAACATATTTTAATGCGCGTTTAATATTTTCTCGTTAAAGATGCATCACTTGAAGTTTGAATCAGATCATTGCGAATTTTCTTTTTGAAAGGATATCAAATACTTTGAAATCAAATGTTTCACAAAATAATTGTCAGAAGCTTGGTTTAACTGTAATTATGACCCAACATTAATTTAAGGCCATTAATCATCATTCATTCATCATTAATTATTGTAAGATAATACCGTATACTTCTCACGATTATTTTGTGAAATTTGAAAATGTTTACTATTTGTTTTCCCTTTCCTCAAGTAAAATAACAATGCTTAAAACAATACTGAAAATTACCAATAAAATAGCGAAAAACACGGGCGATCCTTTTTTAATTACAAATCGTATAATAAGTTGAAATGTTCACAGAAAGAGGATTTCTGCGCAGAGGATTTTTTTTTTAAACTTTTTTTTTTTTTTTTTTGCTTTTGTTTATGGGCAATCACTTTCATGGAAAGAAATTTCAAATGCGCCCTTGACAAAAGGTTTTCAGGCACTGGAGTTAATTTAAATACAAAATTAAATTTGATTTTGAGGCAAGAGATCCAGATCTTCTTTTTAACTGATGTATTTTATTTCTTTACTTTTTTTGTTATTTTATTAACTTAATTAAATTTGATTTTGCAAATGGAATAATGTGTATAATTTTAAAACGAAAAGCATCAATAAACTTCCCACAATGATTGTTTAATAACCAATGTGGAAAAAAGAGTCTAGAACAACAAAACAGTTGGTAAATTGTTGGGTGTTTATTTTTAAATATTGGTTTTGGTTAGCCGGTTAGCAAATTTCTAAATGGTTAGTGCATTTTTTTTTCATTTTAATTTATGTAATAACCAAATGATATGTTTCATTATATTTTTAGTCTTTGATATATAAAAAAAAAAAATTTAAATAAAATAAAAAATAAATAATTGTCATCATAAAAGACGTCAGACATTTTCAAAAATATTATTATGACGTCATCAATTGCTCATTTCATTGGACCGGAAGTTAACCCAAGACAAAAAATTACGCCTATTTTTTTTTTAATTTGATTTATTATTTTTTGAATGTTGTATATAATTCAACATTCTCATTGACAGAAGTTTTATCGAATCTGAAATGTTATCTTTTTCTCTTCTAATAAATCAACTTTTGTCTTTGTATTATACTCTAGAGGGTTGGTGGAGACGACGACGACGACGACGTAGCCCACCACCGCCACAAGGTACGCCTTTTTTATTTTGTATCCATTATATTTTTAAGAACACAATTTAACATGAATTTGGATGTAATTTTCGATGGAACACTACTTGATCTTCGTGAGCAGTATGACCCAGATCTATGACATTGCAGACACAGATGCATTTTCTCTCAAAACAAAAAACCTGTTGCTTTGAAAGTTGACCTTTATCCACAAGCTTATTTAGTGTTGGTGACAACTGTCCTGGTAGACTTAATTTTTCAAAGTCGGCTCTCACATTTTGACATTAAATTTTGACATTTTGTGTGCCAGCACGGAAAATATAATAATGTGCTCTTTTGTAATATTGTACAATATCCTGTTAACCCTATCAAGCCTGAGAAAGCACAATTTTCCCCGTGCTGTTTATAATATCTCCAGAAAATCACAGTCAAATTATCTGACTTTTCCTTACTATTCGTATGGGCAACCGTTTCTTTTGATCAGGTCCACTTTCTACCCACTTTCTACACGATGTATTAAAGGCGTCGTTTTACGGTCGTTATCTAGTCGTGTGTACTACAGCGGTCGTTACCAAAAAACGACGTCTTAAAGACGTCTTTTTCCCTATCCGGAACTCATCCCCATCCACCAAAAAAAAAAAAAAAAAAAAAAACACGACGTCTTTGACGTCGTTTTACGGTCGCTATCAAGTCGTGTGTACTACAGCGGCCGTAGCCAAAAAAACGACGTCTTAAGCCGTGTTCGCACTGGACTTTTTTTGGGAAGGTTTTACCGAGACGATGGTAAAATGAAAAATGGTCAAATGTAACCTCTGTCCGCACTTGGACTTTCGACACGGGAAAATTTTACCGAGACCGTGGTAGAAGTAACCGAGCTGTCAGTATAATGACTCATGAGGGCGCTTTGCGTGACCTTTCTACGTTGACCCGATTGACCCAACAACGCACAGAAAACTTGCTACACATGCACATGCATTAAATGCGCCCGGCCCGCCCCCACAAACACAGCGCGGTGAAACAATGCAAAGCACATGCGTGGTGTCCCTGTCTAGCACGACCTTGCACTCGGGCCGGATGTACGCTTTCCTGAGCCGCTTTTACCGACTCGCACTGTCCGCACTGGACTTATCGTTTCGGGAAAAGTTACCTGGTTAGTTTTCCTGGGCAGCAGTTGGCCAGTAGAAGTAACCGCTGGACTCAGGAAAAGTAACTGAGAGGAAAATGTCCCAGGCTGTCCGCACTGGACTTAAAATGGGAAAAGTACCCATCGTCTCGGTAAGTTTTACCAAAAAAAGTCCAGTGCGAACACGGCTATAAAGACATCTTTCTCCCTACCCGAAAACTCATCCCCACCCGCCAAAAACAACAAAAACATGACGTCTTTACGACATCGTTTTACGGTCGTTATCTAGTCGTGTGTACTACAGCGGCCGTAGCCAAAAAAACGACGTCTTAAAGACATCTTTCTCCCTACCCGAAAACTCATCCCCACCCGCCAAAAACAACAAAAACATGACGTCTTTACGACATCGTTTTACGGTCGTTATCTAGTCGTGTGTACTACAGCGGCCGTAGCCAAAAAACGACGTCTTAAAGACATCTTTCTCCCTACCCCAAAACTCATGCACACCCGCCAAAAAAACAAAAAACAAACACGACGTCTTTACGACGTTGTTTTAGGTCGTTATCGAGTCGTGTGTACTACAGCGGCCGTGGCCTAAAACGAAGGCTTAAAGACGTCTTTCTCCTCACCCGCAAAATCATCCCCACCCGAAAAAAAAGCAAAACAAAACAAACAAAAACACAACGTCTTTATGACGTTGTTATACAGTCGTTATAGTCGTGACCAAAAAACGAATATTCTATATCTATGCCTTATTGGTCGAAGAAACTCGCACCTTGTCGCGTGAGCGTGGCACCCAGTACCGCGGTAAAGCCCGGTTCATACTTCCCAGTGGGCACACGACGTCTTTAAGACGTCTTATATAGACGTAAATTATTGACGTCTTATAAATGTCTTATTTTGGTCGTATATGCAAAACAAAACGACATCTTTTTCTGACGACTAAATGACGACTAAAAGACGTCTTTTAGTCGTCGGGAAAAGACGTCGTTTAGTCGTCAGAAAAAGACGTCTTTTAGTTGTCGGGAAAAGACGTCGTTTAGTCGTCAGAAAAAGACGTCGTTTAGCCGTCAGAAAAAGACGTCGTTTTGTTTTGCATATACGACCAAAATAAGACATTTATAAGACGTCAATAATTTACGTCTATAAGACGTACGTCTTAAAGACGTCGTGTACCCACTGGGTAGTAGTAACTAGGCCTTTTACTAGATTTTTGATACTGTAAGATAGATTATTAATAGGGCCTTTGTATTTTTTGGTTTGTTGTCAACTTCCAAAAACTGAACTGCAAAATTGAGTCGTGATTATTTGAAATGCATTCTGGGAATCCAATATGGCCGCCATTACGTTAAAATGTAATCCTTTATATTTGCGATTTTCATTTTCAGAATTTGTTTGCTCAAAATATTTGCATCATGATCTTAAAGATCTTGAATTGTGTGACATTTCGTACACAGACATGACCCCAATCTGACCTTTCCTTCCCGTTGAAACCGGAAGTTTAAGTGAAAAAATATTCTGAAGCAATTTTATAGGGGCCATGATATATAGTATTTGAACATGCTTTCAGTGGACGAAATTACTATTTGCATGTGACCTTTTTAAAAATATGACTGATGACGTCATCACCTGTCACAGCGCCCTCTGGTGGCAGGTTTAGATAAATAATAATTTTCTATCTCAAAAAGTACAGGAAATGTGTATGTGATGTTTTAAAAAATGTGTTTCATGACGTCATCAAATTTCAGAGTGTCCCCTAGCGGCATTTTAAAAGTGAATAATTTCCAATCTCAGATATTGAACCAAAACAGTACTATAACGTTATTATTTCATAATCATGAGGAAGTTTTCAAATCACCTGACATGACCTTTACTTCCGGTCTAAACAGGAAGTTCAAATTAACGCAAAATTGATAGGTCTTTTGAATATGAAATTGATATTGTTATAATAAAAGATGATACACCTTTGCAAAATATGATTAGCATCATCGATGATAATTTGATTGAACCGCAAGTTGACACGAACACCATGTGTTTGTTCTAACAAACACTTGAGCTCTACTTATTATTTTGTTTGCTTTACAGTCTGCCCAACTATTCCATCGGGCGGCACCACCCACTGGCACACCTGCACAAACGGCCGTCGTGTGGGCTCAGTGTGTACATTTCATTGTCGGGATGGATACGATGTCGTTGGATCGACCACATCAACTTGTCAAAGTAACTGCGTATGGTCAGCAGCGTTCCCTACTTGTCGAGGTAAGACAGGACCTGTGATCTATTAAAGGACGACCAAATCCCAATTTCATATAGCTCAGCTGAACAATTATCTGCTTAACAAAATTTAGCTGAGAACTTCACACAAGCAATATGCATTACGTGACAATTTGGCTGGTAAGCTTTTTTGTTAAGAATAACTATTCTGAGCTCAGCCATATAAGGCCACATAAAAAATAAAAATTGTTGAGCGTCCTTTTTTTTTCGGGGGTGGGGGTGGGAGGGTGTTTTTTTTTTTTTTTTTTTTTTTTAATTGAGTTTTTTGACATGGCAAAATATGAAATAAAAAAATAAAAAAAATCATCAGAATCACTATAAAACAGGGGATTTTTGTGTTTTTTTATGTTTTTACTTGTTTTGTTAAACCCATTAACTCCTAGACTTCAGCAGAGACATTTTCTGCAAACATTTTCTAAAAACTAAAACGCAGTGTAAGTAACTTAATTGAATACTTGTTCTTGTTTTTGTCAACATAAACAACCTTTCTTCAAACATCTTTTCCAACCTTTAGATTTTGGAAACAAATATCAGCTGAAAAATCTGGGGAGTTGATAAGTTTTAGCAGAAAAAAGATAAAGAGATACATTGTCATCATTGTCAAGAAGAGCCACTCATCTTTTAATGACAAATTATTGCGCAAAATAGGAAGGGACCTAATCCTCAATAAAAGCATTTTTGGTTTCACGAACAGCCAGTCATCTCCAAACATGCATTTACTACATTGTATCAAAAGGGCCACAACTCGTTTTTTAAGTTTTCACGAATAGCCACAAACGTCAGATCACGTGACATGCGCGTCCCTTTCCTATGGGAAAACACGTTATGTATAAGTAGGTCAACTCACTTTTTAGTTTTCACGAAGAGACACGCATCTTTGACTAATTACTATGGCAATTAGCCACTATTTTAAAAGAAATTAGTTAGTCAGTGAAGAAGTTAAACTCTAACAGAATGCTGTAAGGGGTTTTAAACTGCAAACCTTTACTTTAGAATTTTATATTTTGCAGTTTCAAACTAAGCACCCTGTAAAATGTATATCTCAAATCGCGACTTTTGACATGAGTGGCTCTTCGTGAAAACGATGACGATATATGGGGGAAAAAACATGTCGGACCAAAGGACCATGCATGACCTCGACACCTTGGCACTACTGCACAACATTTCTTCCACGTCTTGCTACTGGTTTTGCAGTACAAGTAGTACAATATGGGTAGAATCCTGTTTTTACAACCAAGTCCTCCTCCGAACCGCAATGGATGCACAACATTTGTTCTTTCGTGGCTGCATAGCTTCCGGGAAATCAGGCGGCAGAACAGTATAAGAAGCATCAGCACGAGCCGCATTCATGAGTACAGTGAAAGCAGTTGGTTGATGATCTTCACTAGAGCTACCACCATCGGCTGCCATCCTGTCATGTTCCGTGTCCGCAGCAAGTATTTAATTTCAAAAATGAGCCAAGAGTATTTGTCACATCATAAATTTTACAAGCCGGTGATACTTTCGTCATGTCAGTTTTACTTTTGCCAGCGAATACTTTGACAAAAGTACCGCGTGTATCATCAGACAATGGCTCCCCGCAAACTTGCCGTCTGAAAACTCCACGTAAAAATCCGAAATCGAAACATCAAGCTCGATATTGCACGCAAACCAATCCTTCACCGTCGTGCTGGAGCCCTCACGGGCTATTGTTGCGACTACAATAGGCATTTTACTCGGGAAAATCCACACGAAAGCGAGTAGTACGGGGATTAAAAATCATGAATGGTTGACTGGACAGCATGAAAAACATAATGTGAACTGAAAGCGTGAAGTTCTGTGTGGTAGTCTGGTTCCCTGCCTCGCATAAACTAGTGAATATACTCGAATCAGTGCACACGACGACAGGGGACCAACCACCGCCGGCATTTTTTTTCTCGTACCACGCTTTGCAGCTTGGCCCCATAGCGAATGTGTGATACGAAAAGAAAAAAAATCCGCGCCGTGAGATCGAAACCTGTGGGATCGGGGTTTGACGCTTCGGCATAATACAAACTGTGTGCGCGGCGCAGAATGGAGCCAAATTTGACAGAAAAGATCGTTGAAAATGCCGTTCTATGATTTATAAAAAATTAAAAAAAAGGGGGGTCGGGGGGTTTCGTAGGGTCGGGCGGGGACGATCAACAATTTCTTTTTTTTATGTGGCCTAATGTGTACTTAGCAGCTTTCTGAAATCTGGCCCCCAGGGTTTTGCAATACTCATGTGCTTGTTCGAGTGATTAAGGAATCGCCGCTTCATGTCATCTTTTATTTCATTAATTTTCTCTGCATATCAAAACCAACAATATACAGATCTATATGAACACTTGTATAAAGGCATAATGGAATTTAAATGTAATAAACAGCCATAAAGGGAAGACATGGCCTAGAAAACAGAGCTTGAGAAAGGTATACCTTTACAAAAAAGACAAAACAAACATTTAGATAACAGACAACAGACAATACTACTTTAGACAATACTTATGACAATACTACTACCACGTTTTGCTGTCCAATAGATTAATTAATGTAGTCAACAAGATGATCGAATATTTTGAAAGGGATTCAAATGTAAATAACCCTAATAATTGCTCTGAGAACTGGCCAGACAATCAAAATTCAGAATTACAATGATTTTGGAGTAGACGTTCTGATCAAGATTCAAATCAACGCTACCAGTAAATCTCTCATTAATGTTGTTCCTGCGTTACATGACATTAATATTGTTCTAATATTGATCAATGTTCCGTGTGTAATCAACCAATAAATGAGCTTGAATGATGCAGTTCTGTTGGTGTTTAGATTGCTTTTTCAGGTTCTCCCGTTTAGTCATCTTCAAATCGAAGATTTTTATGTGGCTATTCTTGAGCTTGAAACTGATGTTGACATAAATATTGATCAATGGAAACATTTTGATGACGGAGTAGATTTCGGTTTCATACAAGTTCGGTGGGCATGTTTAGGAGGTAAAACCTGTCACAAAATGATGCGACTCAAGTGCAACAAGAGTCCCCGACTCGAGTCGCCAACTCGTCGAGTCGCCAACTGTACAATAGAATGTGACATTTTAAATGTTCAAAAAATTAATGTGCAAAATGATGAATGATTCCGGTCGGTTTGACCTTTATGGTTTGACAGAGCGAAAAATAAGCACGTCAAGTCATGACAGCGCTTACACGGCTAGTGCAAATATTCTGCACTTACCTGTATTTATAAGCACAAATTAGTTGCACTTGCAGCACTATGAACTTGGGTCCTGGGTGGTCTTATTTCAAACAGGTCTATGCACACCTGGGAAATGTAAAAGCCAAAGTATTACTTAATATCCCCAAGCATCCAGTCTTCCCACAAATCCCCAGCAGTCTACTTAAGCAGCAGTATCTCCCAGATTCCGGCATTCTCCTGAAGACGATCAGAGCATAATAATCGAAATCGAATTTGTACATTGTGTTACCGTCTTTATTATCCTTTTTACCATGCAAAGCTGCACGTCTAATGCAGGCACTTAATAAATCTTGTGTATTTATTTTGTATATATTTGTTCAGTGTCCCCCAGATGCCCAATTATTCCATGGTGTATTCGTCGCTCACATACCTGCACCAACAGCGGCGTAGCCAGGACTTTTTCAGTGGAGGGGCACAGGGGGGGCACTGCTTTTCAGTGGGGGGCCCAGGGGTATGGGTTTTTTCCCTTTTCTTTTTCTTTTCTGTTTTTTGGGGGCACTATGAGGATTTGTCGTGGGGGACACCTGGGGGTGGAAATTTGTGGGGGGGGGGGGCACGTGCCCCCAGGCCCCACCCCCCTCAGTGTGTACATTTCATTGTCAGGAGGGATAGTATATCGTTGGACCAGGCACAACAACTTGTCAAAATAACTGCGCCTGGTCCCCAGCATTCCCACCTTGCCAAGGTAACCAAATATCAATATGCATTTAGTCAAAACAATATTGTATCTGGCACCCAAACCTCGTCAAAATTAATGCAAAGTTTTCTGATTTCCCCTCATATCAGTGAAAATATGCAGCCCAGCGTTGACTAGTCTTCCCAATGGAGGAGTTAGGTGCACCAACTACAACCGGCTCAATAGCGTGTGTACTTATACGTGTGACGATGGCTACGGGTTCACCGCTGGTGCAACTGAAACGCGCATTTGTGAGGAAAGTGGCTGGTCAGGGACATGTCCAACATGTGGTAAGGGTTAAATATATTTTGGCAGCGCGACGTTCTAGCCTAATTCAAAGCTCTCATTGGATGGGGTAGGGTAGGTAGCAGTGAACGATATCTCCTGTATCGCATCGCAAAATGCGACGTAATTTGGACAATCTGCGATGGAATTTCAAACAATACATCGCAGATTTTGCGATACAAATTGCGACAGAATTTTGTACTATTGTGGTTTGATAATAATTTTTTTGGAATCTTATTCACAAACCTTTCCCGAAATAATGTTTACATGAATATTTCCGACCAAAAAATATCAAGGGATTCGTCCCGACTGGGTTTGTATCTGTGTGTCCAGACCACGCCGGGGGTACGTCCGTGTGACGTACGTGGTCAACGATGACATCACGACGCAATGCCTAAAATTCTATGTGCATGTTATTTTCTGCT